>JAJOOO010008954.1:0-10366 GCA_029582685.1 Solanum piurae
CTGTATGGATCAAAATGTTAGTCATGGTGTTGAACCTGTAAAGAATATGAAGCCTCCGAATTCTCCAGGGGAATTCGCTGTGGAGTGTGCAAGATGTTACAAATGGAGGTACATTCCTTCAAAGGAAAAGTATGAAGAAATAAGGGAACACATTTTGGAACGGCCCTTCTATTGTGAAACAACTCGTGAATGGCATTCTAATAAAAAATGTGATGATCCACCTGATGTCACTGAAGATGAAAGCGGACTCAAGTGGGCAATTGATGCGCCTAATATTCCTCAGCCTCCTCCAGGGTGGGAACGTCTTATAAAATTTAGAACAAAAGTAGGCACCAGGTTTGCTGATGTGTATGTCTTGCATCTTTTTCTCTATTCATTTTACTGTTAATACCTAGAACAATTATTGATGCTTTCCTTGTAAGCTAGGACCCTTGGCACTAATGTGCGAAATAAATGTCGTAGTTCTTAATTATTTTCTTTTCATGATTTACAGGTATTATAATTCGCCATCTAATCAGCAGCTTCGTTCCAAAAATGAAGTTGAAAAGTATGTTCATATTATCAAGTTAAACCTGCTTTTCGGAATGTGATTCTTTTCCTTGCGTGCAGTGATAATAGGGAATATGTACATCATTTGCATTATATGTTGTGGCGTTGCTTAATAGTCTTTCTTCGCAGGTACTTTGAGCAACATCCGGAGGATGCAACACAAAGTGCAAAGCTGGATAACTTCTCATTTCAGATCCCAAGACCACTAGAGGAAGACTATGTTGATATAAATGGTATGAATCTGTATTAGACATGCTTAAATTAGAAGTAAGATAGATGTTGCATTATTCTGTGATTACATGTACACACGCCTTGAAATAAGGAAATTATCAAAGCATTCAATTTTTACTCATTGTTTGTGTTTGGATTAATTGAATGTTGGTGAGATTTTCTGCTCGGAAAAACCACCAAGTTCATAGCTAAAAGTTGTCTGAAAGAAAGGTAAAAGAAAAAAGATTCTTCGTTTAGGATACTTGATGTTGACAAAAGTACATATATTCACCATTATTTGTCTCACATTTTAGTGCTTAATTTTAATATCTTTTGAGTATTGATTATATAACAATGTGCTTAATGTTATATTTTTATTGTGTTGGAACAGAGCGGTACAAAGATAGAGATATTTCAAGCATAAACGAATTGAAATGGAAAAGAAAAAGAAGTAAAAGGAAAAGGCGGGACAATTGGGGAACAATCGTTTTGCTCCTCAAAGAAATTCAAGCAAGCAACGAACAAGCAGTTGCGATGACATCGGTGTTTTAAAGGTGGTGCAAAGAATTGCTGATGAATCGATCTGATTTGGCTTTTTGGCACTTTTAGTCTATGCTGCATCCTAGCTAAACAATTCTTGTAAAATCAAATTTGGTTAAGTTGGACATATGTATGTTGTAATGTCCTTGATACTTATCAACTAATTGCTTTTACTGGTGTGATTTTTCATGTATTAACTAAAGTTCATTCCTTTTGCTATCAAAATGTGGTTTAATTACCATCAATTATAAGGACGCGGAATTTACCATTTGTATACTTCATTCTTTGAAGTTGGAAGTAGCACAAGATATATTCAAGTTTCTTGTTATATAAATACACGTCTAAATATCCTTACGTCCTTTTCCATCTTTCCAAGAAAGTATCCTTAACATATAAATATCTAGGTCGTCATAAAAAAGAGATGTAGATAGTATGCTGGGAAGAAGGGAAAATCCCGGAGTAGAAGATGAGGCAATGCGCAAAATGAAAAATGAATTCATGGTGATTTGGGATGGGTTGCGCATAAAGGATACAGAAGAATGAATTCTGGTACTTGCACCAACAAACAGACCATTTGACCAGATGCTCCAAACAGAGCCAAAATTCTAGTAGGTTTGGGACAAATTCCCTGCATTGAAACAAGTTGCTTGGAACTCGAACTATATCCAAAAACACGCGCTGCTTGTAGTATAGGAAATGCCAAATGCAGGGTGATCTAACAGTACCAAAGTTATTTGCATCTACTAATGTCAGGCTTCTTACTGAATGCTTAGGTAACACATATGATACAAAAAAAGATGATCAAGTAATAACACATATGATACAAAAAAAGATGATCGAGTAATAACACATATGATACAAAAGAAGACATGATTTGCCTTAATCATTCACAGGTTGATGAAAGTGACAAGTTTCTGATAAATGCCAAAGTAAAAGATTTCGTCCCAACAAGTTCACAAACAACACCAAAATCATTGCACAATATATCATCTTCTTCAAAACCCGACTGCCATACACCAATGGTGAGTCAGAATGGGTCAATACAGAAACAAACTAGAGAAAAGGACTAAGATTTAAGAAATTTACTAATCAAGCTTCTTGCTTCCAGAGCCAAGTCTATTGCTTTGTCACTTAGTTGGTCCCTGGAGTCATCCAAAGATGCTAAAAGCAGGGTGACTACTTTGAAGTATTTCTAGGCTTCTGTTGATTCTTTCTGTATCTACAAGATTTTCTAGCTTGTGAAAGATTGATGATTATACAGTGTAAGCGCACACAAAACTTGGTGAGTAGACTGTAAAGGAAAGTCATCTCCCTGGCTGAGGGATGAGGTAGGTTGCTCTGGATGAATTCCTAAATGAGCAATGACAAATCTCATATATCCAAGTAATTGCTGCATATACTATGATAGGTGGTAGAGGGGACGATTAAAAGGGCAGCTGCATGCTTTTCATCATTCACCCACATAACAGAACTTCACAATTTCATGGATACAAGTCGAATAGTCTTTTAAATGCTTCTATAAATAATATATCACCAGCTTGCATAATTTTACAATTAAAAACTTATGAATTCCACATGTACTACCGCCAACAAGGAACATGTTTCCGATGCTCCAAAAAGTGATCTTGTGGTGAAAAGACATTGTCAAGCTCAGGAAGATCATGAAGAACGTTTGTCCTCTTTTATGGCCAGGAAAATGAAAACTTGCAGCATTTGAAAAGGAAGAGCTTATTGTGATGAACGACATAATAATCAAATGACCTTCACATTTCTTTTTACCAAGTCTCAATACAAGAATTTCTAATGCATAAAACTTTTAAAATGTCTCTTAAGCGTATGTTGGAATGTTTGATTAAAATGGTAATCAAGCAAATGGATACAGCATAAAAGCTCATTTTACATGCATGCATAACTTTCTCTCTATCGAACACAACAATGAAATAAAACAAAGTCATTATGGCTTTCTGGATCCTCCTCTTGTTTCATTAACCTTGATTTGTTTTCCAAACAAAACTAAACCTCACATTGACAATAGGAACAATGTGAAAAATACAGGGAGCAATGCAATAGGAAGGATGTTACATCTATGAAAAGCCGTCACTAATTAAATGAGTAATCAAATAACTGAGTGTGTGAGAAGCCCTAAGCTATATATGTCATTTCTTTCTTAGTGCGCTCCAATCAAGACTCCATGTGTTTAATGCTCCAACTTGAGGGGGATTGTTATAGAATGTACATTGACACATTTTCCTATAGAATACCTAGCACAATCACAACACAAGTATAGATAAAAATATTTAGGGATTTTCTGATTTTATTTTCCTTAGATAGATTATTTGTACACCTACAAATAACTCTCCTTTTGGATTAATACAACATAGAAGATTGCTCCATTCTCTCTGTATTTTACAGGACGTGAAGTTTGAGCAGTCAGATGATGGTGGTTTCATCTCTTAAGTGACTAGCACATACTATACTCTGGGAGATTTCACGCTCAAGGATGAGGAAATCAAGGAGAAGTTGTTGGCTTTTTATAAGGCCGGAAAGCTTATCGCCATCAAAAATCTGATACCTATGCTTAGAATTGTTTTATTCTAAGAAAGGATATCTGATTTTTATTCCTTAGTTATCACTTTTTTCACTTTGCATGTTCGACCATAATTGTCTGTGCTTCTCATTTTCTCAGAACAAATTAATCAATCAGCATCATCTTACAGTTTTCAATTTAATCATTTTCCATCTCTTATTTCATTTCCTGTCATACTAAACTATATGTTATAGTTCACAAATTGCAGTGTCCTAATAATCCATGAATGGAAAGAACAAATTTATTAGCTTCTGATCTTGCTAACACTGCAAGTACTAATTAGCAAATTAAATAAAAAAAGTTAAATCTATATTGGATCTACTCAGAACATTTATAAGTATGACTAGCTAGTTCTTTAATTACCAAGATGCTGGTATGCAATTCAGTGGGATCGCAAATCTTTAGTTATTGCAATGCAGAGTCCCAAAGATTATTTTTATTCTGCTAGTAATTAAAAGAAGTATTCGTTGTACCTTATGCCAAATAAAGCTTCCAAGATAACTTCAAATTTAACCAGTCTGAGGTTATGATTTGTTTGGCTGAGATGAGTCTTTTCATAGAATATTGCGATACCATGTTGTTTGTTGTGACAAACACTTGACTCAATCCTGTATTGAAACATATTGTTTACAAATTAGATGCATGTGGATACTCAAAAAAAAGCACATAGGAATTTGTTTCTACTCACTTCGATAATGAGATTAAGATGGTCGCTTCCTTGTATATCTCTAACTTCTTCCTTAATTTTCACAGCTGAAGCCTTCAGAGATTTATTATAGCATGCAATCAACTTTATTTGTTCCAGTGTTGGAATATCTGCAAAGCTAAGGGGGATCTCCTCAAGCTGGTAACACCTTTTTATAACAAGTGTTTCAAGCTGGGGAAAAGATGCCTCTGAGGCTTCCCACCTTGAGATATTTAACTCCACCAGTTTCAAGAACTTAAGCTTATTAAATGTGATATCTCCGAGGCACAACTCTCCCGACTCACGTCTCCAATCCATCAATTGGAGATACTCCAGACATGATAGTCCCGCAATCAAGGATCCCACGTTTAATAGATGAGGCACTTCAAGTGTCAACTCCTTTAGATTTGAAGGCAGGTGTAATTCGGTTACAATAATGTTGCCACCACGAAAGCAAAGGTTAAGTAATTGAAGCTGGCTAAGACTCTCCAAATTGGGACCGGAAGTACAAATATCAGCAGAATTCCAGTTATCGCTAAAAATACTAATCCCAAGTTCGTGTAGATTAGGACATTTCTGTAACAACACATCCATGCAATCAGCATCATCAATTTGAAATTCGACTTTACTTAATTTCCTCAAATTTTCCAATTTACAGGATTCTTTAAAGATCCACTGCTTATTATTTTTCAAATCAAAAGAAGCATAACACTCAATATGCCTTAACCTTTCCATTTTCCAAAATGTTGCTGGCAACAATACAGGACGACCATTTCCCTTCACTATGATAGTTTCTAGATGGTGCATATGTGATTTTGGATGGAAATCGAATTCAAATATGGAAACTGAGAGGTACTTAAGGTGAATTAGTGGATTCAATGTAGCCAACGACAAATGATCCACTCTGTTGGAACTCAAATCCAAGACCTTAAGGAGTACCAATTTACTAATCTGAGGGAAGGGATTCCAATGTAAATCATTGATTATTATCAGTGACCTCAAATGTTGATGGAAGGGCTTCTGTGTTTTGTATCCCAGCTGGTCATACTTGGATATATCACAAGTGGATTTGAAGCTCAGTCTAATTTCGTTCCAATCAGAAGGTTTAAATTGGCTACGATTTCTCTTCACCGCCAGCATAAACTTTTCTTCTCTACTCCTCTCCAAGCAAAAGTGAAGCACTATATCATGAACCTGGCAGTATATGACTTTACCGCTATATCTTCTCTTTGAAATCATTACCACATTACTGCTAATGAGATCCATCAAGTAACCTTCTGCTGCCTCTTCCAATCTCCCAGATTCAATCTTCTGCACCAAGCCTTCAGCAATCCATAAACGTATCAATTTAGACACAGGAATTCTTGCATCCTCCTGGAACATCCCCATGTAAAGAAGACAAGGTCTTAAATAATCTGGTAAGTTATCATAACTTAACTGCATAGTCGAAAAACTATATTCTTCAGACTCGCCAAGATAGGAAAGCAGAGAATTGTTAACCTCATGCCACCAAGAGGCTTCCGTTTTCTTCCTTTTGATAATTCCAGCAACCAAGACAATCACCAGAGGCAGTCCCTTGCACCTTTCTGCAACTGCTAGACTCACATCGTATAGATCAAGGTGGGGACCTTCATTTTGGAACACTTTTTTCCATAATAATTCACAACTTTCTTCTGGTGTGAGGAATGGAAGGAAATAAGGTTCAGTATGGTGCTTGATCTGCCTAGCCACTTTCTCAAGTTGGGTTGTTACAATTATTCTACTTCTATTTTCATCATCTGGGAAAGATAATCTTAAATCATCCCATGCCTTAACACTCCACATATCATCCAAGACAATAAGATACCTCCTGCACAATAATCTTTTCCTAAACATGTCAGCAAGTTCGTCATCCTTACAGACATTGTCCTCGTAACTGAGAACTTGATGGTAGATCTGTTTTTTTAATAGCTCTATCTGATTATATGTCTGGGAAATGCAACACCATGCTAGACGATCAAAGTGAAAAACAATCATGTCACTCTTGTACACTTTTCTAGCTATGGTTGTTTTCCCTTGTCCCCCCATACCTACAATCGGGATGACATCTAACTCATTTGTACCTTGAATCAGATATTGAACTATTTTTTCTGCTTCATCTTCAAAACCAACTATCTCCTCGTCATTCACAAGATTGTTACGTTGTGTTGGCAGATGATTAGATGGATCTACCACATAGCATGACTTATTAGCTAAGTCCTCTGACCACATCTTGGAAACCTCTGCTCTAATATGTTTGATCTCTTTTACAATTGTAGGAAGAGAGCAAAAAATATGCCAAAAAGCATTACACTGAGCAAGAACAGAGTCAATGGCAACTTCAGCTTCATATGCCAAATTTCATGTTCATGGTGCACCTTTGCGACATCTCTGATTATGGATGATAGAGATGACAACTCCTTCTCTAAAATGGATATAAGAGACGACAACTCTTTCTCTATTATACCACTACGAGTTTTAATCATGAAATCTAAACCTGATTCAGATCTCAATATCTTATTCAATTTCCTTAAAAGAGAATCCAGAAAGCTCAATCCACAAACGGTGGGAAACTGAGATGAAGTGAACTTTAAGGATTTGTAGTACCTCTCCACTAGATCTTTAGTTTTCTCCAATATATGTATTGAGCAGACATCTACTTTGCTAGTGTCATCTTTGTTTATAGAGCTAGGAAGAAGCTTTTGAATTACATAAAGAATATCACCCGCTATAGCTCCAACCTTTTCCAAGACCTCATTCAACTTCTTACCATAAAAAACACTATTCGACACATCCACGAGAAAAAAAGACAAGAACTCTATTGCCTCATCAATATTTTGAGCACAGACAATAGTAGGAAAGTTCTCAAACTTTTTGTTTCTGAGATTCACCAGCATACTGTGGAGATGATGTGAAAATCCTTTTGGTAATGTTTTGTCCTTGAAAGTTCTTGCTTGAGTAAATTTTGAAGTCTTTAGTTCACCAAGAAAAATCTTCTTTATTTGCAGCTCCACTAGCACAATCAGGGATAATACATAAGGAGGTTTATACCAGAGATCATCTTCGTCCTCATCCTCATCTATATCAACTTCATTTGAATCTGAATCTCTATCATTTTTATCCTTATAAACCCAAAGAGCATAACAGAATTGTCCTACATTGTCAGCCATGAAGTGAATTCGGGTCTCCAGACCTTCCAGCTTCTCATGGTCAATGTAATTCTTTATCTCTGTGACATATAAGTATCTCAAAAATTTCATTTTCTTTTGAATGATTTGCACTTGCTTTGAAGATCGCTTCAACTTAAGGATATGTTCATCTGTTAAATAAGGATAAGACATATGCAATCCCAGGTACTTCAGTACATCATTAAGAAAATTGCCGAGGCAATCCATGTATTCCGAAAGATAGGAATCATTCCACTCATTATTGTACCTTATAAAACCAGTATTACCTTCAATGAATTCCAGCAACTGCAACACTAGACTTTCCACATTAAAGTTAGTTTTGCTTCCATATGGAATTCCATCAAAAACGGAGTGAATCATTTCCGCAATCAATTTGGACTTATTTTTAATGCTGTCTAAAGAATCAGGCAAAAGAACATGATTGTACTTGATAAAGGTTCTCAAAAATCTTAGCTCCACTTCAAGTATCTCAATTTGATCAATCTTGACACTGTTTGAATCACCTCGACTCTTGATCCTTTTAGATGATCTAACATATCCTCAATATCATTATGTGCCATCTCCATATAAATTAGTAGAAAATTCCTGCAAGTTCACCAAAATCAAGAGACATTAGTTTTATCAATTAAGAGCATCAATATTATGTCTATGTCTTTCAACACCTTCTGCACCATTTCATGTTATGGAAAAGTTCACAAACTTCCCTTGAGGTTTTGATTTGTAATACATAACTCTCTTGTGGTTTCAAATATGACACAAAATTTTCCTTATTGTGTTTAGTATCATTATCACATATCCAATGTAATTTCACAAGTGGGATCTAGGAGGATAAAATGTACACAGACCACACCTCTACTTTCGTGGGGTAGAAATGTTGTTTTTGATGGACCATTGGCTCAAAAGAAGTGTGTTTAGTATATTCATAACCAAATAATGGACAAGTTGTCATTATAATTTTTATCTTTATTTTCTTTATATTGAGATTAGTTTGAATGGAGTAACATGATCAGTGAATTCATATAGTTGACTCCAATTTATTTAAGACTTAACCATAGTCATTATTAAAATAAAATTAACAAATAGTTTCATGACACTAATAAGAGTAGGGAGGTTTGTTGTAATATTTGAAACTATACTTAGTAGGCGTTTGGCCATGCGATACCATATCATGAGATGTGATTCCATATTCTCCAAAAAACATGATATGGAATTCCATATCATGATTTGAGATATTTTTTATACAAAAATTGCTTCACAAGTTTATATTTTGTTAAAACAACCCCACATTTATATCTACTAACCATTTATTTCATATGTAAATAGAATTTATAATCACATCATTACTTTTTAAAATTTATTATTCTCACCAACATATAGTCACTTTAAGTCACACCAACCAATTGTTGAGTAATAAATTTGTTCTCTTCATTTACTCCAACACCTAATTTATTACTTCTACCCACTACTAAAAAACTGCCAAAAAGCGACGGACGGCGTGGCTCCATAAAGCGACGCCAATTGCCACACTGTCTGTCGCTTTTAAATAAAAAAAATAATTTAATTGTTTTACAAAAAGAGACGGACGACATCTCTTAGTCCGTCACTTTTTTTCGCGGTTTTTTGCGCCAAATATATATATAATCAATAATTAATTATTTTATATAAATAGTGACACAATCCATCGCTTTATATTAAAAATAATTATTTATAAATTTAAAAAAAGCCACGCCGGCCGTCACTTTTTATTAATTTTAATTGTTTAATAATTTTTTAAATAAGCGACGGACGGCATCTTTATGTCCGTCGCTTCTTGGTCAAAATATCTGGTCAAATATTTTAAGAAAGCGACGGATAGTGCTCTTAGTCCGTTGCTTTTTGGTCAAAATGTTGGTCAAACATTTTTTTTAAAAAGTGACGGACATAGAGACGCTGTCCGTCGCTTTCTTTAAAATATCTGCATACCAGACGCGATTTTTCCCATTTTCCCTCTCTCTTCCTTCTCTCTTCTTTCTCTCTTCCTTCTCTTTAAATTCTCTCTAAAATTGCCCAAGTCGCCGATGCTGCTTCCGTCGCCGCTGCTGCTGCTGCCGCCCTCCCTCTCCATTGTCTCTTTCTCCTTTAATTTAAGGTTAGAGTTTCATCAAATTAGTTTTAAATTTTTTCAATTTATGGTATATTGTTTGATTTTGTTAATTAGTTATTGAGTTTCTGTTTTATTGAATGATTGATTGTGTTTGTTAACAAATGAATTAGGTTTTTTTTTTTTAATTTAAGTACTAGTTTGAATATGAAATTCTTTAATTTGATTGTGAATTGGGATTTTTGTAAATTTGATGATTGTTAGTTAGTAAATTGTTAATTTGAAGTTAGAAGTTAGTATTGATGAAGTTTGAATATCATGAATATATATGTTGAATGTTTGAATGTCATGAATGAATATATGAGGGTTTAATTTTAGAACTTTCATATGAACTTGAACTTGAATATAACAAATTCATGGATTAGAAGTTTATATATAATTAAGTTTAGAAATTAGATATGAATTAACTTGAATTTAGAACTTGAACTAATTGAACTTAGAACTTGAAG
>JAJOOO010008955.1:0-10087 GCA_029582685.1 Solanum piurae
CTTGTCATTGAGGGGGTTCAAAATATATATATCCACATAAATCCAGAAAATTAACCTTATATATACAGTGTAATTTTTTTCCGAGGGGGTTCGGGTGAACCCCCTGGACAACACGTGGGTCCGCCCCTGGTTGAGTGTACTCAGACTTTACCCCTACCTCGTGGAGGTAGAGAGGTTGTATTTGAAAGATCCTCGACTCAAGTAACGTATATCAAAGTTGTTTGAAGAGAAAAATCCAAAAGTAACGAGGACATAGCAAACAATAGGGAAAATACTACATAGCATTCAGAAAACAAGGAATAGTAACAACAATCAAATAGTGTGATAACCGAAGCATAGGAAACAACAGGTAGTAACAAAAATAATTTGTTTCATTTGTTTGCGAATTTCTTGTGAGTGAGACAGTAATGAATAATGAAAAATACAGCTTGGAGAGGGCATCATTATATTTGGTTGAATCTGTTAATAATGGTGGTCAGTTTGGAGTGATGCAATAACACTTGACTTTGGTATCTTGCATCTAGCACCTTTATGTTGTAGTTGCTGCACTTTACTTTGAGGTGCAAAGAAGTTCTCGATCAGAAGCCAAAAAGGAGGAACTTCGCAGGCAAGAGCTGGAGGTAGTCTCTCTAATTCTTTGGTTACTTGTTTGGTCTTGACAAACTCTTTCATATCACCCAAAACCAAAAACACTGAACATTCCTAAAAGTATATGTTTGTTCCTGTGATGTTATCTCAGTAAACATCTTCCTTTGCATCTCTTTCTCAAGTTTATGGTTACTAACTATAATTGTTAAGAGCTAACTCTTGAGGTTGAGTTGACAAGGTCCCTTTTTTAAGTATTCTTATTATTACTTATAAATATTATTGTTATTATAAATTAGGTTATGGCTACTTATTCTATCTCAATGTAATTTCATGGAATGGGCCCAGTAAAGCGAGCACTTTTTGGATAACTGGCTGCTGATCTAGTCCCTTTGATCTGCCAAATAACGGACCAATTTTGTGCCACATCCATCATTGCTCTTGCATACTTCTCTTAGAGAAGATAGGTGGATGCACCAAGTATCCCTTTAATTACATATCATTTCTATTACCAAACCTGAAAAGGCACCCTGATTTACCTGGCTTTTTGTAGCAGCAGAGGAACTGTTGTAATTTGCTAATTTGAATTTTATTGATTCTGGTGTTAAACAATTATGTTCTATTACGTCATGAGTTGAGATAAAAAAGCCCTATTAGCTCTTATAATGAACTGAAATTCATCCTTCTTGAAATTTGTTTGAGCTATATTTGAGATCCATGTGTTTTTTCTCAGCAAATGAGGGAAAGAGATGACGCATTGTCACGAGAGGTGGAGAGCCTGAAAAGCAAAATTCAAGAGCTTGAACAGTTGGCAAGGGGACGAGGACTAGCTGGAGTGTTCAATTTCAAACCTTCTCAAATTGAAGAAGGCAAGGTCCCAACACCAGCATGATCTATTGTGTGAAGCTTTGGCAGCAAAATGATCAGTTGTTTTCTCATTCTTTGGAGCCAAGAATCACATCCCTTCTGTGTAAACCAGAAGCCTAGGCTCCTCTCTGAAAATGAAGTTGAATCTTTTGAAATTTTCCATTGATGTGATCAATATTGTGAGTTCCATAGCCTGAGTTTTTGCTGTGTCCTCCTTTGATTTATGGCACCATACTGATTTTACATATGTCTAACACCACATGCTTTCAAGAGACTTGTGTACTTAGCAGTTAGCATCATAGGGTGCTAAATTGTGAAATGTTGGATTTGGAGATTTTTTTTCCAGCCATGTTCTAATGTTCAATACTGTTGAGGTGACATTTTGATTTTGGCCAGATGCTCCTTACCTACAAAAGTTTTATGTAATACAAGTGTAACACCAATATTTATACTTTAGTACATTTCAATCCCATCCTATATGAATGGGAGGCATCATGAATTGACTACAGCTATATGGAATCTTGAAGATGGATGGTGGGGTGTGTCCTTTATGCCGTCCTTGCCTTGTTGTTTCTCTCTTTTTACTTACCCACCAAAAGGGACCTTTTTTTGCTCACAAAGGCTTCTATCTTCTTTCTCAATTTGGGTAAAAAGGACCAATCTCTTTGTGCCACCCCAATTCTAAAAATGGAGTCCTGTTTTAGTGTTTCTTTTTTCATTCTTCTTTAACTTTTTGGTCCGCTGCATTACATATAAATAATCAGATTCATAATTCAAAAGGCATTTTTGAAGGGTAAATAAATCTTTGATATGTTTTTAATGTATAAATTCAAAGTAAAATAAGAATTCACTGTATGCTTGTCAGTTCTTATGCTCCTAACAGTTTTTTTGTGGTGAAGTCATTTTATTTAGTCATTTACAAAATAGGATGTTTTTTTAAAAAAAAAAGATAAATAGAAAAAACCTTATGAGTTGTGGAAAAATTATATATTAACTTGAAATATTAGAAGCATATTTTATAAATACATGATCCTACCATAAATAAATAATAAAGTAATATATTGAATTGTTTAATTATCGAATATGTTAATAATAGTGATGCATATAAATTTTTTGTTATGTTAGTAGTGATATGATTAAGTGTAATAATACAGTTGAAATATAAAAACAATTGGTAATGTTTTTTTAAAATAAGAGATAATATTTCTTATGTTCCTATTGTTCAAAGTGAAAATACTTCTAATGCCCATTGTTGTTCAAAATGATTTTGTAAATGAGAATTTAAGGAGTAAAAGAACAATAAAAGATTATGGATTTTACATTTATTTCTTATTGATAATGATTCTATATATTTTCTAACACAGTTTTTTCTCTTCGTACGCCTCTTACGAAAGAAATTGTAAGAGTTAAAACAAATTATATTCTAGAAAATAATACTTAAGATTTATTGGTTTACCCGAACAACTAAATTCATTAGTGGTAAATAATTACTTTTTAAAAGGAAGTATAGCTTTGAAGGTTTCACTGATAGATATAAACCTAGATTCATTATTAAGAGTTTACTAAGAAATATTAGCTATCGTATGTATTATATATAAATAAAACAATATTAATTATTTCGACACTTATGCAAAGAAATCTATATATCAAATGCAACTACACTAAAGAAAAATTAGAGTTAAACATTACAATTTACAAGTGTGTCAAAAACCAATAAGAAAGTCATAACTTATTGCAAATTAAGATTTTATGTCCATATAATAAGCATACAAAAACTGAAAATTTATATTTTAAAAAAGATTCACCAATTATCTTCAATTTTTTCTATACAAAAATTAAAAAGTCATAACTACACTGAAAATGTTTCCTTCGATTACTCAAAAAAAAAATCCATTTAATACTAATCAACCATGCACATATATAGTTGATTAATATACATTTTCTAATTAATATATATATTTAAATCAAGACTTTATGAAATCAGACCACACACAAATATTTTAATTTCAGTTGGATTTAATTTTATAGTTTTATCTTAATTAACAACTGCCACGTAGATTTTATTTTATTTATTTTTTCTGAAGGGTTTGGATAGAAATATATATAAACCAGTCTTTCAATATAGAGAGAGAAAATTTCACAGACAGGAAATCAAAACCCAAAAACACTTCTTACACTTTCTCTCTCTTCACTGTTCGGAGGCCGTAATCTCTCCTGTCTCCTCCGACCCACCCGCCGATAACCAGTAAGAACCCTATTCTTCTTGCCGGTTGGGAATTTTCCAGTTTTACTTTACCAATTTCGGCTTTTTAAAACTTTTTTCGATCGACTAATTTGTGAATAATTGTCTACTTATTTGCCATGTTTGTTTTTTAAAAAAAAATCTTGCTTTATGTGTATATTCCCTTCAGAATTGTTAGTTGATTGTGATGATGTTATTGTTCTTTTGATTCACAGATTTAGGGTTAGGTAAATGGGTTTTCTACCGCCGTTAAGATCGCCTTACTTCCTGGGTTTTTGTTGAATCGAGCAAGATTGTGTCTTTTCTGGTTTGGGTGTTGTGAAAGTTTTGGTTCTTGAGGTGCAATTTGGGCTACTTTGGGTGGTTGTTACTTATGTTCAATTATATGGGAATTTTGGTTCGGGTTTAGTACTTGATTTTGTGTGCATAAGTTGGATTTTTTTGTGGGTTTTTAATTGCTTTTTCTAACATGAAATCTTGAATGTGATCTTGTTGGTTATCTTGGGTTTATGTGTTGTGCTTGATGGTGGAATGGAACATATAATGATGATTACTTTAAAACTGAGAATGTTTTGGCTTTTTGCAGGTGAAGAATTCAAGGGTTTCTTCTGTTTGATTAGATGGGGAAGGGTTCGAAGAATGGTGCGCTCTTCAAGGACAAGGCAAAAAATCGTGTTGACGATCTGCAGGGTATGTTCATGAACCTGCAATCTGCGAGGAAAGAAAGTCGAACTTATGATGCTGGGGTGCTTGAAGAGCAGGTCCACCAGATGCTTCGTGAGTGGAAAGCTGAGCTCAATGAGCCTTCCCCTGCCTCTTCTTTGCAGGCAAGAAACAAACTCATGTCCCTTTAGAGGGGTGTGAAGTGGTTTTAGTTTCCTTTACTTTCCACAATGTCCATGTTGTGATATTTTCCGGTACACATCAGTCTTAAATTAATGTGGTCAAATTTTGATATTTCTATGTCGACCTGCATGTGTCTTTATCTGAGTGTGTTTGTGATGTCTAATGTTATGTTTGATTGAAGCATCTAGAACAAGTGCTTACAATTTTTTGGATTTATTACACGTGCAAATTTGAATGGCTTCAAGAGTAATTGTGTCGGTCTCCATTATGGTGTTAATCATGGGAACTAGTGTTTTAAATATGTTTCTGTGTTCAAGCCTTTGTTTATAGTTTTAGTGCACATGAAGTCGTAGTGTTTATATTAATACATGGTGTGCAGGGAGGAAGCCGTATCTCATCAGACCTCTATAGGCTGCTGCATGGTGAGGAGGAAGATGATGCTACCAGTGCATTAGCTGCTCCTAAGCCTGAGCCTGATGCTCAAAAACAAGATGTTACTGGTTTCCAGGAGGTAATTATTTTCCTTGATATTATTTTGTTCATGTGATGGACTCTTGATTGTTATTGTTTCTTACAGAATGAACCTTCTCCGAATCCATTTTAGAATACGGTTGGTTGGTTACATCTTAGGAGTTTCGATTTCATTGTAGTTTGTGTATTGCTAGACTCTCCCTCTTTGTTTTATTTGAGCCAGTCTCCATTTTTTATTTTCCCAGTTTAATTAATAGTTGACTTTTTGTTGCAAGTAGATTAAAAAAAAAAATGTGAACTGAAATCATTGGTTGTTGATGCAATTTTGATAGCTGAGATTATAGGGGTGTTCGTGGTTCGGTTTGGATCGGTTATTGGTTAAAACCAAAACCAAATCAATCTAGTCGGTTTTTTAAATATCTAAAACCAAACCAAACCAAACAAAAAAAATAACCGTCGGTTTGGTTATTGACGGTTTGGTTCGGTTTGGTTCAGTTTTTCTGGTTTTTTCAGTTTGAAAGTAACAAATTTTTGAGGACATACGTATCTTGATAGACACAAACAACTAGTACATGAACAAACCACTGAAAAGCTATTTTTGGTTCAATTAAGCAATTAAACAATACTAAAATTATCATTACACGAACAAAGTAGTTCAATTAAGAGAAGGTGTAACTATCTTATAAAAGATATGGTAGGTAAAGACTAATGAAATGAATTTTGATGGACTTGGGACTTATGATTGTAATAGATGGGCTAAAATTTAAGTGTTATGCTTGAGAAAATGATAAAGTTAAAAGTTACTTAAAAGTTAACAAAATATTTATATTTTATTTATGAATAATATATAAATAATTATAAAGTTT
The DNA here is from genome assembly GCA_029582685.1 of Solanum piurae. NCBI lineage: Eukaryota > Viridiplantae > Streptophyta > Magnoliopsida > Solanales > Solanaceae > Solanum > Solanum piurae. Next base: position 5,878 of record JAJOOO010008955.1, read on the forward strand.
ATATATATAATTTATCGGTTCGGTTTGGTTATTTTTGCAGTTATTCTTTAGTAAAACCAAAACCAAACCAAATAGTATCGATTTTTCAAAATTTAAAATCAAACCTAACCAAATCAAACCAAATATCGGCTTTTTTAATCGGTTTGGTTCGGATTGCGGTTCGGTTTGGTTTTTTAACCATATCCATGAACAGTCCTAGATGAGAATATGAGAAGAGAAGTATTATAAATGTTAGCTGGTGCTACACTGCTGATTAGTTAGAATAGAAATAAGTATTTTCTACTTAGAATAGGAATAGGAATAGGAATAGGAATAAGAATAAGAATCCTAGTTGGAAAAGGATTCCAATGTAGTGTCTATAAATAGGGTTTCAATGTAACAATTTAGATACACAATTCAATAATATTTTTCTCATATATTTCTCACATGGTATCAGAGCATTGGTGAGAACAAACAAGTTACCGTATGTCTGTCAATTTCCGGTGACTGTTGGGTCTGATTTTGTTATTCTTTTTTCTTTATGTGGGTGTAGTGCGAAAACCAACACCACCACGAGGCTTGGAAAGCTCCCGCGACCAAATCCCAGCCAGATCTGTCTCACGGGCCGGCGCGTGAGGGCTTTTCTGATCATATTTTTTGACAGTTGGGGTCGTCCAGCCATTACGACCAGGCCCATACTGTTTTTGACCAGATCCGATCGCCGAAATTAGGGTTCCGGCTATTTCTAGGCTGTTTCCGGTGACTTCTTCTTCGAGATTTGAATTTTCCGACAATCAGATCTCAATAATAACGTTTTTGTTGTTGTTTCCAAGACAAATTTAGCATAATGTCTTTTGGGTGTGATGTTTTTGGTTCTAAAAAGATGGGGATTGGAAGTTCTAGCCCTATAATAACTTCAGAACTTTTATTGGGAAGTTCAAACTATTTATCTTGGGCTTCCTCGGTTGTGCTGTGGTGCAAGGGTCAAGGTGTCCAAGATCACTTAACGAACAAGACTTATGTGGTAGATGTAAAGGCAAAGACTAGTGAGGAAGAAGCAAAAGCCAAAGCACAATGGGAGAAAGTAGATGCTCAATTATGTAGTCTCCTATGGCGTTCTATTGATTCCAAATTGATGCCCTTGTTACGCCCATTCCAGACGTGTTATACAGTTTGGGAAAAGGCTCGTGCTTTATACACTTGACATATCTCGATTCCATGATGTGATATCTCGAATGACCAACTTAAAGAAACAAGAATCTGATATGTCTACTTACTTGGGATAGGTACAGGTAGTCATGGAGGAATTCGACACGTTGATGCCAGTTACTACGAATGTGAAAAACAAAACAAGAACACAGACAAACATTGTTTCTAGTTCTTACTCTTGCTGGACTTCCTCCTGGTCATGATTCTGTGCGTGATCAGATTTTAGCTAGCCCTACAGTTCCTACAATCGATGAATCATTCTCTTGTCTCCTTCGTCTTGCTGCACCTCCCAGTCACAAAGTAGTTTCATCACCCACGGTTGACTCCTTTATTCTCGCATCTCAAACCTTTGAAAAGCGTACATATCAGTCTATGGAGAATCGGCGAAAGGGAGGGCGTTTTGGAAACCTCGATCCAAGTGTAGTCATTGTCATAAGCCTGGACACACTCGTGACATATGTTATATTTTGCATGGTCCACCACCTAGTTATGACCCTATTGTTCTAAAGGAATATAATGAGTTCCTTCGAAATCGTGCAAGTAAACATACATCTCCACCAGTAGCATATGGTGCTCAACCTAATCAACCATCCAATAATGCTCATATTACTCGGACAAAATATGATGAGTTCCTTCAGTATCGTGCAAATAAGCAAACGTCTCCACAAGTAGTTTTGGTTGCACAACCTGATGTGTCTGCTGCGGGTAATTCTTTTGCTTGTGTTTCGCAATCTAGTACTCTTGGAACATGGGTCATGGACTCATGGACTCTGGGGATTCTGATCATATCTCTGGTAATAAATCACTTTTATCCGATATTGTTTATTCACAATCTCTTCCAGCTATTACTTTGCCCAATGGGATCCAAACAAAATCAAAAGGGGTTGGAAAAGCCAAACCCTTATCTTCTGTCACCCTAGACTCTGTTCTTTATGTCCGTGGTTCTTTTAATCTAGCATCTGTTAGTTGCTTGACGAAAGCCCTACATTGTAGCATAACTTTTTTCGATGATTTTTTTCTTATGCAGGACCGCAGTACGGGACAGATGATTGGAACATGATATGAATCACAAGGCCTTTACTATCTTACCTCTTCAAACTCCTTGACAACATGCTCCGTTACAGATTCCCCAAATCTAATTCACAAACGTTTGGGACATCCGAGTCTATCCAAACTGCAAAAGATGGTGCCTAGTTTGTCTAGTTTATCCACATTAGATTGTGAGTCGTGTCAACTTGGGAAACACACTCGTGCTACGTTTTCTCGTAGTACTGAAGGTCGTTCAGAGTTTATTTTTTCATTAGTTCATTCTGATATTTGGGGTCCTAGTAGAGTCAGTTCCACCTTAGGATTTCGTTATTTTGTTAGTTTCATTGATGATTATTCAAGATGTACTTGGGTTTTCTTAATGAAAGATCGTTCTGAGTTATTTTCTTTTTTCAAAAGTTTCTTTGCTGAAATACAAAATCAGTTTGGTGTTTCTATTCGTACTTTTCGTAGTGATATTGCCTTGGAATACTTATACTCCCAATTTCAGGAGTTTATGACTCACCAAGGCATTATTCACCAGACTACTTGTCCATACACCCCTCAACAAAATGGTGTAGCTGAAAGAAAAAATTGACATCTTATTGAGACCGCTCGTACTCTTCTCCTTGAATCCAATGTTCCGCTGTGTTTTTGAGGAGATGCAGTTCTTACGTGTTGTTATTTGATAAATAGAATGCCCTCTTCTTTTATTCAGAATCAGGTTCCTCATTCCATATTGTTTCCTCAGGCACATCTCTATTCTATCCCCCATCGTGTCTTTGGGATCACATGCTTTGTTCATAACTTTGCCCCAGGAAAAGATAAATTAGCTCCTCGTGCCCTCAAATGTGTCTTTCTTGGTTACTCTCGAGTCCAAAAAGGGTATCGTTGTTATTCACATGATCTTCATCGATATCTTATGTCAGCTGATGTTACATTTTTTGAGTCTCAGCCTTACTATACATCTTCTGATCATCCTGATGTATCTATGGTCTTACCCATACCTCAGGTTTTACCTATGCCAACCTTTGAGGAATCTACAGTTACTTCTACATCTCCAGTTGTAGTGCCACCACTACTAACTTATCATCGCCGTCCACGTCCAACCCTAGTCCCAGATGATTCATGTCATGCGCCGGACCGTGCTCCTACTGCGGACTTGCCTCCTCCTAGCCAACCGCTTGCACTTCAAAAAGGTATACAATCCACTCGAAAAACTAACCCACATTATACCTTCTTAAGTTATCATCACCCCATTATGCCTTTTGTGTCGCCTTTGTCCTTTATCTCCATTCCTAAGACTATAGGTGAAGCACTCTCTCATTCTGGATGGAGGCAGGCTATGGTTGATGAGATGTTTGCTTTACATAAGAGTGGTACTTGGGAACTTGTCTCCCTTCCTGCAGGTGTTGGTTGTCGTTGGGTTTATGCAGTCAAAATTGGTCCAGACGGCTAGGTTGACGACTTAAGGCTCACCCTGTTGCCAAAGGGTATACTCAGATATTTGGGCTAGATTATAGTGACACTTTCGCTCCTGTGGCTAAAATAGCATATGTTCGTCTTTTTCTATCTATGGCTGCTGTTCGTCATTGGCCTCTTCATCAGTTGGACATTAAGAATGCTTTTCTGCATGGTGATCTTGAGGAAGAAGTCTATATGGAGCAACCACTTGGTTTTGTTGCTCAGGGGGAGTCTAGTAGCCTTGTGTGTCGATTGCGTAGGTCACTCTATGGTCTGAAACAGTCTCCTCGAGCTTGGTTTGGGAAGTTCAGCACAGTAATTCAGGAGTTTGGCATGACTCATAGTGGAGCTGATCACTCTGTGTTTTATCGGCATTCTGCACCAAGTCGATGTATCTATTTGGTTGTTTACGTTGATGATATTGTTATCACCGGTAATGATCAAGATGGTATCACCGATTTGAAGCAACATCTCTTTAAGCACTTCCAGACTAAAGACCTTGGGAGATTGAAGTATTTTCTAGGTATTGAGG
>JAJOOO010008956.1:0-10890 GCA_029582685.1 Solanum piurae
TAAATAAAAATAAATAAATTAATAGTAACTTAAAAATAAAAACCCGTCTTATTAACTTGGGAGGCCTTGGAAATCGACGGTAATTTCTTCATCGGCCAATTTCAACTTATAAAATATACAAATACACTAAATTTCCATCTTTAATATTGGGGAATTTTAACATATAACAAATATAATCTTAAACTAAATTTTCGTCTTTTAACAACGTGACGGCCTCCAAAATCGACGGAGAGATTTTCTCATTGGCCATACTTCATATATATATATATATATTTGACATAAAATAAAATGAAACTAACTAAATGACCATATAAGATAAAATACAATCATCAAAACTATTAGGACCTAACAAAATAATAAAAATAACAACAACCACCAAACTGTTAAAAACATAACAAAACAATAAAATTAAATAATGTTAATGTAGTAACGTAATTTCTGTAACTTCTTAGAACATGAATCAACCAATTTAATAAGCCCATAACAATCATATATGAACAAAATTAGAAAGATGAGGTAAAAGAAAGAACAAATTCAAAGTCATGAACAAATGGAAAAATAAATAAATAAGACAACCACATATATGTGTATCAACAACTCAACTTATATTTAATTAATAAAGTTATCTAAACACTATGTATATATCACGTCATAATAAATAAAATAAAGAGCCATAAGCTAATGACTTAATATAATAATATGATCCACAAATAAAACAAATTAATAAAGAATATAGGTAATACAGTAGCCAAAAACTAAACAAAAATAATGAAAACCTTGTTGGAAAACTCAAATAAATTGCCAAATTGATCTAGCAACATTACGACAACAAAGCAGTGATTATAACAAAGGTAAACCAATATCTAACTTAATGAGTTTTTTGAATTAAAATGATTACATACCCATTGATGAGGAAAAGAAGGGAGAAATATATACTGCAGCTCCGATTTGTAGAGATCTGATGGAGATGAAGAATGGTGCGCGTTCTCCGAGCAGCAAGGTCATATTTTGTTCGTCGGAGCTTTAAAGCTCGTTGGGACAACAACGTTCCACCTGCGAAACAAGAGAAAAAAAAATCGTAAAAAGGGAAAGGGGATGGGGACTGAGCACCATTTTTATCGGCTCCGGTTCATCGGAGTTTAAAACTCCTCGCCGGAGCTGCTGGTTCGCCTTTGACCTGCAAAAACAAAAGAAAAAAAAATCGTAAAGGGAAAGGGAAAGGGACTGGTCCGCGTAGGGTCTATTTGGTCTTAGAATGGAGTTGTCTGGAGAAGATAGAGCTTTTCGGTGAATGTTTCAGGCGGGTTTTAGGTGGCTGTTTGGTCGGAGCAAATCGAACAGTGGTGGATCTGGTTTGGCTTCTGGTTACTGGTTGAAAAAAAATGGAGTTTGCACCATTTCAGGTGGTCATTTGGAGAATGGAAGTGGTCGTTTGGTTTTTCTGATGGTTGTTTACTAGTTGGAGATGGTTTGTTGGGTGGAGGAGACCGGAAAGGGAGAAAAAGATTGGGGGGTTTTGGGTTGTGGCGGCTAAAGAGAATATGAGATCAGAATTTTTTTAGGGTTTTTACCCTATATTGACAAATATTTCCACCACCACCTTAACCTAATAGACAAACTATTCTTTATATAGGGTGTTGAAAACTACAACACCACTATTTTAAAATTATGGGTCAAAATTACCGATTAATAAATTATCTGTGTATAAACTATTATCTATATCAAACTAAATTTTTGGACTATGCAAAATATCAACATAAATATTAACAAATGTAACAAATAAAATAAATATATAAAAAAATATCATGAACGTAACTAATGACAGGTAAAAAATGCAATTTTAAAATTAACTGATAAAAATATCTAATTTTTGATAAATAAGGATAGTTATCGATAAATTTATTCAAAATTATAAAAAATATATATATTTTAAACTATTAAATAAATGAAACTTAAAAGTTACGAATTTTGAAAATGTTAGGCCAAAATTGGGTGTCAACAGCGCACTGGCTGGCGCGACGCGCCAGGCCCCAACTCAGAAAACCCGACCAATTTCCTTGCTCGTTTTCTCACCCTAACTCGCCTAGAATCGAACAGTTTCTTCCCCAATCACTTGAATTCGATTACTTAACATAAGTACACTCTAATCTACTCAATACAGCCCTAAAAAACTCACTTTCATCTCAAGAAATCATCAAAACCCCAACAAACAAGATTTAGAATGAACTTCAAGAACACTTCTCAAGAACTCATCAAGAACTCTAATCTTTCAACTTCAAGAATGAAATTTCGCTGAAAATAACATGATTGGCGTGTGGGTCAACAAACCCAACATTATGGAAGCTTACATACCTCTTAGGGATTAAACCCATGGCGAAAATCCGCAACAAAACGCAAGAACCCCGACGAACCCTTGTTCCTCTCCTCTTTTCTCCTCTTATTTTCTCTTCTCTCGAAACCCTAACTTATTTTTTATGAAGCGTAAACTGAATCCAATCAGTTTTGTCCCCAACTTAATTACCAAAATTGAATTTAATTAATTGGGTAGTGAAAAGACCATAATACCATTCTAAAATTCGGTTTTAGCTTTTCTTATCTAGACATCCCAACTTCGAATGGACATATCTCCGTCATACGAACTCGAAACTGAGCAAACTCGGTGGCGTTGAAAATATAATTCAAAGATATTTCCTACGGTATCTAGTAGCACACCTAACTCATCCTGAGCTAGGAGTTATGGTCGTTTGAAGTCAACCCAAAACTCATACTTAACTTAACTTTGTCAAACTTTCTAAATTTGATTATTTCCAAAAACGATTTCTTTCCTATTCTAAGTCTTTCTAGTTCTTTCAAAAAGTGAGGTGTTACAATTTCACATGAAGAATCGAGAGAATCCTAGATTCCTGTTTCCTGAGAAATAAACTGGCAAAAACCAATGTTCCCATTTCAAAACTAATTATAATAATCATTTAATAGGTTGTCACTAATCTATTCACAAAATTTAAGCTCAAACACATTCAGTTGGTCACACATATTTTAAAAAACTCATTGACTTATACACACGAAAAACTGAGAGTTTGGTAAATTCTTATTTTGTTACACATAAACTCCAAAAAGAAGAAGTGACATTCACATTTCTAAAATAATAAATATCATTTAATAGGTTGTCACCAATGGACTCAGGTCTCACATAATCCGAAAATTTTTAACACATGAAATATTGATATTTTTCTGAATTTTTATTTCGTGACATACAAAGTGCAAAAAATAAATGATTTTCACCATTTGAAAATAATATGTATCATTTAATAGATTGTCACGAATGTACCCACAAAATTTAAATTTAAATAAAGCTGATCACACATATTTATAGACTAATATACACATAAAAATTCAATATTTTCTTGAATTCAACCTCATAAGATCTTTTTTTTAGATCAATTTTAGCAAAATAAATAAATAATTAGTAATGTAATTTGTCCATAATAATCAAGGAACATCAGAAAGGTATTTATGTTCCATTTTTTTTATCCAAAAAGAAAAGTATGTATTTGTGATCCATTATTCTATCCAAAAAGAAATAGAATTAGCCTAAGTATAATAATTAAGAACGGATTACCACGTAGCATAATCTTTTTTATTAATTTCTTGTTTGTGTTTTTGCTTTTGCTTTTCATCATATAATGCATCTAATCTTAAAAATATATTTCTTTAAAAATTAGCGTTAATTGTGGATCCTACTTTAGTGAAATGATTCTCTTTTTAATTTCCATGCTTAGACCATAATTTGGCTACTTTTTCCTAGTGGCTTATGTAACCACCAAATATGTTGGGCAACAAATATTTAATTAGAAAGTGGGAGTATCTTATATAGCACGGAAACAATATTATATACTTGATATTTTCACATTTATTTTATTAAATCCCCGTTTAATTTAATTTCACCTAGTATTCAATATTCGTTTTGAGGTCTAATGATTTGGATTTATGTCAGAAAATTTTACTTCGGAGGATAAAGTGTTTCTATTAGAGATAACTATCCAGAATTTAAATCACTAATTAAGAATAATGAAGAATTTCCACATGTTTGACCCATGAAAAAGATTCAGGCCCGCATATGAGGAAACGTGTTTTATCAAGTCCTCGTGTATGTTAGGTGCAACAACCTAATTTAATACTTTACATTTAGTTTATTCGAATTAGTTCATTACCTATATTTTGCTTATTTTTGGCAGGACATTAGTTCAAATATACAAAACTTACACACTGATTTATATATATGTTTGTGTTATAAATATATACAAAATCTATATATTTACTAGATATTTTGTAAACTAAATCACTGAAAGACATTGAAATATAATTACCCCAAATGTGAATGAAAACTAATGGACAAAATTTACAATATCACATTTACCTAAAAGAATTGAACGGATTGAAGTATGTAAAAATAACTCGCAAAAGAAATGTTGATGTACTATATGTTAATTTGTACCATGTATGTTATTTTTACCTTCTCATTTCAAAGAATAAATCAACATCATGATCCTTTATAGTAGCTTTGTTTTTTCACATCCACATCCAGCTAATTAAAGCAAATTTTTAAGTGTCCTAAAAATTGACTTGGGGATTATGGAGAACAATAGAAACCATAATAAAGTTAAAAATATAGCAAAAACCCTACCAAAATAAATAGTCACAAATAGTGTGAAAATAATCAAATGAGCACTTGAGCTAGATTTCTTCATGTTTTCATCACATGATGATGTTGAAGCACTTGAGGATTCTCTATGGCTGTATGAATATTTTTTTGATGACTTATTTCCCTTGCATAAAGTGCCTATTGAAGTAATTTCCTTTTGCTTGCTTGATTGACCATTAGATCCTTTGAAGAACTTGTCTCTTCTATTTCCCCTACTACTTTTCGATTCAAACTGCAAAAATGAAGCAATCATTAGTCATGATTTAAGTTATTACTTGGTAGGTAGACGGTTGAAGATATAATTAAGTAAATAAACATGTGTTATCTCTAATAATTAATTCAAATGTTGTTGTTAACGTGACACAAACTTTAACTTGATATCAAAAAAGTTAGAAGTCATAAATTTGAGGGTTAATATTCACAAATAGACACTTTTCCCGTTTTTCGCTCCTACTAATGAAAAATAGTCATCATCATGGAGTTTCACTTGTTGAATTAGTAAGTCGAAACGTAGCTAGTGCGCTCTATTTCATCCGGTTTGAGTCTCATTGTCACCATATCCAAAAATATTTTCACGTGCATGTCTAGCCAATAGAAAAAAAAAATACTTGATCGTAACATGTTGACTACATAATTATAATAAAGATTAAGTTGAGTAGCTCCATGTTCAGATATCTCCCTTTGAGATCGCCAATATCAGTCTAAGTACCTTATGTTTTAAATAAAAATATGTTACTCATCATTAGATGATCACACAGTTTAATTTAACAGTAACAATATCCACAAACTAGACACACATAATAGGTAAAAAGACTATTAGATTGTCATGAAGAAAGACTAACCAATTGATCATTCTCACTTGTTTTTGTGATAACACTTGAAGTAGATTGAACCTCAACAATGGGACGAAAACAATGAAAGAACTTGCTCTTCATTGACCCTTTTGTTTTGTTTTGTTGATGAAAACACAAAGTTTTAGGACACATGAAAATATGTGATTCAATTTATATAGAGCTATAGAACAAAAGTGAAAAAGAAAATTGCTTTGTTTGTTTGGTAGGGTTTGGACATTCTTGGCCGGCTGGCCCCTTTCTTCTCTTATTTTAGTATAAAAAAATATTGGATTTGGAAAGTACGTTAATGAACAAGATTAGTGTTGGCCTAAATAGTTGCAATTTTTTAAGTGTATAGTTTAAATCTCACTAATCACGTTGATGGGTGTTGGGGTCCAAACAACAAGGTGACAGGTGACGTGCGAAAGTTGATAAAACAAATCTTGAACGATGATAAACTAGACATAAGCAAATTACTATTATTAATAAAAAGGCATAATATAATGAGGTTTGATATATCAATTGGCTTATATATAATATAAAAAGATTAATATAAAAAGAAAGTATAAAAATGCTCCTTAACATTACTTTTCTAATGATTACATTGTAGGTGCTATTAGGTTGTTGTGGAGCTGTAGGAAGGAAAGATACTCAATTTATAGAAGTTCAAAAGTCTAACAATTGGTTTTTCTTTTAGAAAAACTCTTGGGAGAAATAAAGCTGCTGCTACTTTATTATGATAAAGAATAAATTTAATTAGACAAAACTTGTCTATATTAATTTTATCAGAATGCAAAGCACTTTAAAATGAATATATAACAAATTAAATTAGTGAAGGCTAGGTTGAGTGCCCACAACTTTAATAATTAAAATGATAAAAGGGTTTAGGTATTAAAGATCTTAATTTAGAGCTTGCCAGTTGCCAATTAATTAATTCTTTTACCACTTCTAACTTGACATGTTTTAAGTAGAGTAAATTTTAGGTTTGACAAACATGAAAATCATATTTGTATGTTATAGCTACAGTTTGTATAATTGCGCTCCATAACAAATTTTATGTTTGCTATGGAGCATTTGATTTGTATACAATCGCAGACAACTTTGATTTGTATAAAATCGCAGGCATCTGATTTATATAAATCGCAGCGATTTGTATAAATAGGGCGTCTGTGTCTATGAAAATTGTGTTTGTATATGTATATGTTCTTTACGTTTGTATATCTGCATAAAATTTGAATTTGTATGCAATTGAATCGAAATAAAATATTTGTATATCAAATATCTCTCTCTCTCTCTTTATACAACACAAATTATACATTGTAATTTGTATAATTTGTGTTTGTATAAAGCGAGAAAGAGAGAAAGGCAAAAGAGAACTAGTAGGGGAAGATCTGTATTTGTATAATTATAAGTGTATATGACGAAAATATATGTATTTGTATTTGTAAGTACAATTTTCTCTCGCTTTATACAAACACAAACACAATTTATATATTTGTGTTCGTATAAAGTGAGAGAGGCGAGGGAGAGTGGCAAGCTAGATTTCTGGGGAGTGAGACGAATGACAAGTATTTTTAAGTATTGGGCTCGATTATTTCTGATAATCATGATAAGTATTTTTTATATACGTTAATAAATTGCTGCTAAAAAATATTTTTGCCTTGGTGACACCCCCTCCTTTAAGCATGATAAACATATTAAACACATTGATACATGTTGTTGACACCCAATTTTGACCCTCCCCGATAATAATTAGTTTTTGAGCTTCTTAATTTTCAAACGATTTAAAATAATTGACTTTATAGAATTCAAAATATTTTTCAAGTTAGTTTTTAAATAGTTTTGTCACTTTTATAATTTCTAAATAATGTATGTGTATTTTCGAATTTTATACATATTCGAAAATCGTCTCAAAAAGTTTGTTTAACTAAATATTTGGTTAGTTTGCTTAGTTATTTAATGGTTTATAATTTTGAGTTAATTAGTGTTTAATAAAATTTTATTTTATATATAATCAATTAATTATTTCGTGAAAGGTAAGAAGCACATTAATTTGTCCTATTTAAGTTTTAGTCGAATTTGCTAATTAAACTCGATTTGGCTAAATTATTAAATTCAAAGGACCAATGTTGGGCCTTTTTATTCCATTCAGCCGACCCAACCCACCACTTTTCCATTCCAGCCCATTCTATTTCACATTCAACAACAATACAATAATACAACAACATACCTACAACCCAACCCCTGTACGTTTCTCCCTTCTTCTTCTTCGCAATCCAGTGCGAGAAACCCATAAAATCAGTGTGCCTAGCAAGTCCCAGCCCACAACCTCGACCCAATCCCAATGACCCGACCCAGCCCTTTGTTATTCACAAAAGGTCCAGAACGTTAACATCACAACAATAACTCACAATCTACACGGCGTTTGCATCAACAGCTTCCAAGACGACATCGTTTTCCAGAAAATGACAACAACGACAATCTTACGGAGTCCTCTCCCAAAGTTCGCCTATACACGACGATTCACGAAAGCTACACGGCGTTCAAGTATGAGTTTTTTTCGTCGTTTCTCTTTTTGCCTCGCCAGTAGTTCGTACAACATCTTCCAGCCTGCGCTTCAGTCCTCGTAGCCGCGAGATGAGGCCACGTCGCGCTCAAGGACGATCGAATCGATCAAGAGCCGTCCGTTCTTCCCTTTCCTCTTCCGAAATTGGGTCGAAATTGCAGGAAAAGTATGTTTTCCTTTAATGGTGAAAGGTTTTTGGAATTCAAATTTGTGGGCCTTGAACTCGAAATTGTCCTCATCTTTTTCCCCTAAAAAATCCGAACCCTAATTTCCCCTATATAAACATCTTTTCTGTTCGTTTGTGGGGGTTGGATTTTTAGTTGGAAATTCTTTACTAAGGCAGAGGAAAAAGCTTAAGCTATCGATTACGAAACATATAAGAAATACATTCAAAAGAGGGCAGAACGAGTTCGATCTTAGATTTATCCGTTTGCTCGTACATCTAAACTCTCGAAAGTTCTCGTGTGGTGGTGTAATAGTCGTCTCCAAGACCATCACCGTCCCTGTTTGCTGCACACAAGAAGGTAATGCCTCCTCCATTATAATATCTTCCTTGCCTCTTCTTCTGTTTTAAAAGTGATAAAAAAAAATTATGTCGGAAAGCCTCATTAAGTGACTGGTTCGCTGTTAGTGGTCGAGTTAGAGATTTATTAATGCAATATTCTGTTCTTTATAGGTTATATTGATTCGGTTTTGATGTCAAATTGGTGTCTTGTTCCATATTAGCATCGCTGCTCTTATGCTCCTTAGTTTGAACTCGTTTTTGCTATTTTACTTCTTGTATATTTGCCCTTATGTCTTTGAGTCTATATCTTTTTTTTCTTAGTGTATGTTGGTTTAATTCATTTTTCCACTGTAAGGTCACCTTTCTTTTCTTTTATTTCAAAACATAAGGCAAAATCTTAAAAAAAAATAAAAAAAATAGTTGATATTGAGGTTGTATGTCGTGTTATTTATTGTTTGTTGGACATAGCAGTCACTTAGCTTCTATTAAATTTTTGTGTTTGTCTTCATGGTTATATTCTATGTTTTAAGCTCAGTTAATAGTCATTTGGTCAAGTCCCATTTCAGTCTTCTTTATCCAAAATATGGCGTGATTTCTTTGGTTTGTTTGAAGCTTATTTTTCTACCTGTAATGGATTTGGTATCGATCGTTAATTATGTGAGCTCGTTTGGGTTTCTCAATAGCATCCAGATTTAGGTCATGTTGAAATATTTTTAGAACATATCAAGTTTTTATCTCCTGCTAGTGTGTTATGGTGTACATTTGTTAAGGGCTAAATAAGTGTTAAGTCGATTTTAACGTCAAGATTAGCTATTGTCCAGATTCATTGTGTATTTTGATATGAGATCTTCATTATTTTAACTCGAAAGCTCCCCGAAGAATCTGTGTTTTGATGCCTGGTCCCTTTGGTCCTAAGTTTATATTGATTAATGGTTGTTTGCTATATGACTACTACTGCCTATTGACATTTAGTCTGTAATTACACTCTGTGAGTTGACTACTCAATATTAATTGCTCTTGAGTTTGTGTTACTTGATTTGACTATGAAGATCAATTCTAGTCTTATGGGCCTGTAGTGTACATGCATGCATTTGTGGGATGGTACCTTACTGGCACTCTTTTCTTTTTATTTTGAAAGTATATGTAAAGTTGGTCATGTCCTTATGATTGTCTCCTATGAATTAGTTTCGAGAGCTAATAAATTTCTTAACTATCATAGATTTATTCTTCCTTTGCTAACTAGTTTTATTTTATTGTGAGTAACTGTGGAGGATTCTGTTGGGGTCCAAATCCCTTTCTTGCATCATCGATTGGGCCACTTAGGCCCAAAGTCATGTTTGAGTCAACCCTCCTCTGAGTCGAAGACGTTGACGAACAGGTCCCGGAGTTGAAAGAATATGCAACAAAATTGAAAAATTAAAAAATTTGGGCCAAAGGCCCACTCTTAATTCAAAAGTTCTATTTTGTTACTTTTGGGCATAAGTCCACTTATCTATTATCTTGCTAGAATTTAGGACAGGTGAAAAATTGGGCCTAAGGCCCAAATAATATTTTATTTTATGTTAGTTTAGGACAGGTGCAGGTGATTCAAAAGGGCCAAAGGCCCAAAACAAAAATGAGCCCAAATATTGGTCCAGGCGGACAGGAAAATCAGATTTGGGCCCAACTCTCTCTCTCTCTTATTTTACTGTGTTGGTTTACTTGTTATTGTCTGCTTTTAACCTTAAGGTTTTAAAATTTCAAATCCCCAGAAGACACTCATTTTGAATCAATCACTTAACTAAATTATTCGTCTTTTACTTTACTTAATAAATAAATAAATAAATAAGTTTACAAAATATTTCGCTTTGATAATATTTCAATATAGTTTTTTTCTCCCTTAAAATGGTCCTAACTACAAAATAGTTTAATTTTGCAATCCAAGTTAAGTTAAAATTATTTTAGTCAAATAATTAATTGCCGAATAACCGCATTAGCGGGTGTTCTAGATGCTTTAAAACCCTTCCTAGAACACTGATAAGAACCCCGAACCCCCTTAATAGGTTTCATTAGATTTTCTGTTTCAATCTTTTGAAAATAATAATTTTCTTAATTTTACTTTAAAATTAAGTGGCGACTCTTAAAATCAGTTTTAAATTCATTTTTGAATAAAACACATGTATCTTTGTCATTACATTAAAATTTTGTAGTGTCCATCATGAATTCTTCATGTTTCACTTTCATAGCTAGCTTGCATGTTTGCTTGTATTCAATGTTTATTGCACAAATTTTGAAAAATACCTCC
>JAJOOO010008957.1:0-13676 GCA_029582685.1 Solanum piurae
ATAATAACATACATCAATTACAAATAAATCTTCAAAAGTGTAACGAGAAACACCAATGGTAAGTTTTGAACTTTTGTTAGTAGATAGAATTTTTTTAATAAAGTCATACTTGATTAATTTGAGCAAAAAATAAAAATACAGGCTTACAACAATAAGAAATTTAAAAAAATTAAACTAAAGAAGTCCAATATAGAGTAAGTACAAAAACTAAATGGGAAAAGGCATAAATTTCCCCTGAACTTGTCCGAAAAGTCAGTTACACGCTTATACTATCATGGTGACCTATTACACACCTTTACTACTCAAAAGTAAATTTATTACAACCCTGAGACGTGTAACACCACTCTCACATTATGTGGTATATTACACTCGCTGCCACATCAGCGCTACGTTAGCGACATGTCATAAATTATAATATTTTTTTATTTTCTTTATTACTTAACTTTTCTTTGTTAACTATATTTTACACTAATTAATCCCTAATCACTTATTTTAATTCTCTAATAATTATATCTTCTTCATCACTAATCCCACCCATGTTCAATTCTCATTTCATCTGAAAATCATATTCGGCTCCACCTTCAATACTATTTTGTTCTTCACCATCACTATATCACCTTCAATTCTTCTTCTTCTTTGTCACCCAACACCAAATATCACCATTATCAATATCAATTTTTTCTTCTTCACCACCTTCAATTATCTCTTTTAATTTTTACCACCTGTCACCCATCACCACCAAACCCATAAAACTGATATCGCCACCAAACCCAAAAATTGATTAACAACTAAAATTTCTTTAACAAAGTCAAAAAAATGAAAAAGATAGAAACAATCAACCGAAACTTTTCTAGATAAAATACAGCTATTCACTAACAAATCTATGAAAAATAACCTAATTGTGAATCAAAAAAATTGTGCTTGAAGATTGTGATAAAAAATAAATAAAGAAGAGGTGTGGAGGGGAGGTGGAAAAGAGGATTCTAACCTTTTTTTTACTATAATTTCAAACTGACGCGCCTATTTTTTTTTTTATTTGATTTTTTGCCAAGTCAGTTTAAAGGGGTAAGAAAAATCACTTTTGAATAGTATAGGTGTGTAATAGGTCAATATGATAGTTTAAGCGTGTATCTTACTTTTCGGGACAAGTTCAAGGGAAAATTTATGTCTTTTCCCAAAAATAAATACAACATACACATCCTTCTTAATACATAAATCATAATTTCTTGAGCTGTTGTTGACGCCTTCTTCCATAACCAAACAAAATTCAAGAACTTTTTTTATCAAATTAAACTAAAACATGAATTAAATATTACAATGATGATATTAGCGCTTCACTACTTTAAATATTATGGAATAAACAAGATAATCTTGGGTAGGTGTCAGATGAAACAAAAAAAGTGAATTTATCCAGATAAAGATGGAGGAACACCAAAAAAGATATCATAATGTTTCATAATAAATATTTGGAGGTTATGAATATGAAAAACATGAGGGTTATGAATATTTAAAATAACAACTAAATAGGTATTTAGATATGAATTATGTAGGTAAATATTTAAAGCAAATAAAATAATAATAATAATAATAATAAATGCAGGAGAAAGAAAGATAAAGCATGCAAATGATATTTGTTGTTTCAATTTGTCACGATCCAAAAATACACGTGATGGCACTTGTCTATGCTAACCAAGACAAGTTTGCCTCAACCCAACAAAATGAAAGAAATTTGAAAAGTAAAGGAAGAACAATATAAAAGCGGAAAACTGATTCATTCTATTATAATCCCAAAACCTAGTTGTCACGTATTGTCACACCCCGAGGCTACCCCCTAGACATAACACGCGACTTAGGATCACGAATGATCCCAAGCTAATCATGAGTCTGAGATATATCAAGCATACTAAAAATGACTAAGTAAAACATGTACTATGCAAAAGCAAAAAAGAAACAGTGGATATCTGAAAATGGAGAAAAACACAAATAGTCTTAATATAAGTGAAATAAACTAAGAGTTTAATGTTGACTGACCCAACACTTAACAACTCGAGTTGAATCTACTACTATGTCTGAAAAGCCTCTAACTGAGTTGAGTTGCTAGGACATCCCCTCTACATAAACTGAAAACTGAATATAAAGGCTAAAATGGAAAGCATGTTTATTGTCCTCGAAGTATGAGGACTCATCACTGAAGTTGTTGAAGTCGGGCCGAAATTGATCTAAGCGTGATCTGAATGCTGAGTATGTGAACCTACATCATGAAATGATGTAGCGCAAAGTATGCGTCAGTACTTGAAATGTACTGAGCATGCAGGATATAGATACTAAGCTAAATAAAAGATATATATGTTGAACAATACATAACTGAGCAATGATGTAATTTGAGCAAAGATAGAGATACTGAAGTATAACTGAAAAACTAAATTGAATGCACTGACCAAGTACTAATCATGAAGATAACATGTTGAATTGATTACTAAAGTAAATGTTGAAAACCTGGTCAATACACTAAGAGTCTGACTGTGGGAGCTAATATTTAACCGACATAAACCATGTGAGCTAAACGTGGAGTCTGATGTATATGTCCCATCGGGAGGACCCAATATACCTTGTCAGGGGTATAAAGGCATGAATGTGGCGTGATCACTGATATTGATGCCCAACAGAGGGGACTTATATTCCTACGCGGGCACGTATTTTTGGGACTATGAGGGTACGTTGAACCCTAGTCCAACTTGGTGCGATGTCTACTCCCAACTGAACACATGTGAACCTAAGATGTGTTACATACTGAATAGCTCAAAATACTGACATGCTAACTGAGAATGCAATATTTATATACTGAGAATGTGACATTTGAAATCTGGAGCATGATTTTCTGTTTAACTGACCTAGCAAGTATAATTCATAAATTAAGAGAATTTACACAAACTAGGGTTCTGAATTTTACACAAGGAATTAAGCAACGTTTCCAAGAAAACGTGTTATTTAGACATGGATACTATAGCAACTGAAATCACCACAATTCCCAAGAATTTACAAACCCTAGGTTTAAACAAGTTATGTGGAATCAAGGAACTGACTGAATTATAGGGACTTAGTGGATGAAAGGAACTCACTAATGAAATCTCACATACCTCATGATGAAATCTACGGAGAAATCATTTGGATTTCGGGGCTGAACTTTGAAGAACATTGTTTCTTGTTCTCGAAATAAAATGGCGCCTCTTTCTCTTCTTTTCGTTCTAACTTGGATGATTTTTTGGAGAAAGAGGGTTCTGGGTATGTCTGACTAGATTATTAGGCTTAGATTGAGTAAAATAATGTAGTTTAAGTGCATAATGCACAGGGGAAAAGAGCAAAATGACCCTGACTTCAAACTGATGAAGTGCCATCTACTACGGGACTGACGGACCGTCGTTTGAACTATTGCCCGTCAACTGGGTCGTGGTTTGTGCTCTGCTCGACAGGGCTTCACTAAAACGAGCATAACTTTTTACCCCGAGCTTAGATTTTAGAAAACTCGGTGGCGTTGGAAAGAGGATTCAATTTTCTTTCATTTGATAGTTCATAGGCCACCTAATTAATTTTTTGCTAAAAGATATGACCGTTTGAAGTTGACCCAAAAGCCATTTTTCTCTAAATAGTTGCTGACCCTTACCTACGGTCCGTAGGTCCAACCACGGACCGTACTGGTCGGTCGTGAGTGGGATCAGAGACCACAAAACTTGGACCCCAATGACGGGACCCCACCTACGAACCTTGGGTCCATCGAAAGACCGTGGACCACGGCCACAGGTCTCATTTTTAAATCCTGAAATTCCTCTCTAAGTCTGGGACTCACCTACGAGACCTACCTACGGCTCATCCATTGAATGAAGAACCGTCCTGGTGAACCCTTGACTCTTATGGGAACTTGAACTGGCTAACCACAGCCCCACCTACAGTTCGTGGGTGGTTCCTTGGTACTAGTACCAGTTTTCTGAAAAACAAGGATTTTATCCCTTATGAGATCCGAGGTGTTACACGTGTACAAGCCACTAATACATAAAGTGCCAAATTTAAAGATAATTACAAGTCTCGATGTCTTTGTTTCTCAAAAAGAATAAAGCATGAAATAATGAACAAGAGGGTCCGCCGTGATGAAAAGTAGCTACCTCTCAAAGTCCTATAACAAGTCTCAGAATGGGAGAAGAAGAAGAGAAATCATACGGTATTGGGCTCGGAACCTACACAAGTGTAGAAGCAAGGAGTTAGTACCAACCAACACGGTACTCAGCAAGCAACTTAATAAACAAGGCAAACTAGCTAGAAATCGAATATTCCTTTCATCCCTAACCAAACCTCCTCAAACAACAACCTGCATATAAATCAACCCAATCTAACAATTTCACAATACACAGTTTACAAGGCTTAACAACACAGTTCAATAGTCACAGTTCAACAACCAACACGTATCAAGTATGATTATCACAAGTAACAAGTAGATCAATTAAAAGTAACTAGTAGATCAATCACAAGTATAAGAGTGCATCAAATCACAATAGTCAACTATTGTCGGAACCATTTTCCTTCAGCACAATTCCACTAGCAGGAACCATTTTCCATCGGCTTTATATCACATCACTAGTCGGAACCATTTTTCTTCGGCTTTTTATCATATCACTAGCCGAAATCATTCTCTTCGGCTTTATATCACATCACTAGTCGGAACCATTTTTCTTCTGCTTTTTATCATATCACTAGCCGAAATCATTCTCTTCGGCTTTATATCATTTCATTAGCCGGAACTATTTCTCTTCGGCTTTATATCATATCATTATCCGGAACCATTTCCCTTCGGCTTGATATCATATCACTATCTGGAATAATTTTCCTTCGGCTTTATTTCACATGTCTCATCACGGTGTACAATAATTAGTGTAAATAATTAATTTACATGGTAAGGAAGAGACAACAACTTAAGCAATTCAAGTCTACATTCATGTCATTAAAGCATTTTATAAATCAACCAAATAAAGTCCACAACAAGGCAATTCAAAAAGCATTATAATCAACATGTTGCCTTTTCATTAATACCCTTTTTTTATTCATTACGATTAATCAAGTAGAACAATGAACCATTCACCTCATTCTCATTACTCTCCAACACACACAATGAAGGGAAATGCACAATTCTACTAGATTTACAAGGTTTAGAAGATCACTTGCCTTAATTCAATCAAATAGTCAATCCAAGACTTGAGTCTTCCCTTTCCAAACAACGTCCAAAGTCACACAATCTATTTCTATCAAGTAATCATAATAAGATTTTGGATATAATAATACTCATACCATATACTTTGAAAAAGGGTCTATCAACTCAAAAACTTAATTAAGAAGTTTGAGTTTGAAAATCTTTACTTAGAAAGATTACCCAATGCATTTGGAACTCATTAGTGAAAACCATTTCAAAAAAAATAACTTAAAATCAATTCACAATCACCATTTCAGTTTAGAACTCAAGTTCTTGAAGAACCATAGTATTCGCCAATCAAAATCTCAAATTTTGATGTTATAATCCATAAATAATCAAAGGGAAGTGAAGTTTTAGGGTCACAAAAGCTTACTCAAATGATATAGCACAAGAATTCTCTTCAAAATCGCCTCCAAGATTTAACAAAGCTCAAAATGAGAAAAATAGCTAGAACCCCGAAAATGGCAGGTCTAAAACCCCCGTCTGATGTCGTAAAAGAAAACTCTGGTTTGCAAAAGTGAACCCCGAATAAAATCCATCATTCACGATCGCGAACAGACCTTTCTAAAGATAAGGTCGCGATCGCGAAGGTCAATATGATTGACCTCTCGCGAACGCAATCAATGCTTCGCTAAAGTGAGTCGTCCATCGCTAAAGCAAAGCACACAAACACCAAAACTATCAGCCAACTCTCAAATCATCGAAAGGACCCTTAAGATTCATTCGGAACCCCGTACACACAAACCATATATGCAATATGACTATACTCAACGTTCCAGGCTCAATGAAACCATCGAAACATATCTGAGGTTTCCTTGACCCGACATCTGTAAAAGTCAAAACAAAGGAACATAACTCTTGAAAAGTCTAAATCAAGCTCATGACCTCTGAAAATTCAACCAAGACATCACTTAGGCCTAAATCATCCCCCAAATCCATAGAAGATATACTAAATTAGGTATTTTAAGAGGAAGAAGAACAAAAAACTTAGAAATACATAGTTTTAAAATAGGGGAAAAGGACAAATATATCCTCGAACTATCGTAAATGGTATGCAGATACTCTCCGTCATACTTTTGCGACATTAGTGCCCCTGCCATCCAAAAACTAGAACACATATGTCATTCACTCTAACGGAAGATTAAATAGGGACACGTGGCGCAATCTTATCCGTCGATCCGATATTTAATAAATGTCGGATCGGTGGATAAGTTTATGACACGTGTATGCCCGTTAGTATAAAGGGTATATATGCTCTAGTTTTTGGACGGCAGGGGTATCAATGTCCCAAAAGTATAACTGAGGATATTTGCATACCATTTATGATAGTTTAGGGGTATATTTGTCCTTTTATGAAGAGACCCTTCTATTTATAACCAACAGATGATAGTATAAATATGTATTAACTGTCTTATCAAAAAAGTCATAACCCTTCGAAATTGTCACTACTCATTGAAAAAGTCACAATTCTTTTGAAAAATTGCAACCATTAGGAAAAGTCACAACCATTAAATAGGAAAAAATGTCTGCTTTTAATATTATTTAACATAAAAATATATATATCCACTAAATTGTATATTTTAAGTTGAGATTCTTCCAGAAACAGATGACTAATCATCTGCTTCTCACGTTCCGTGAATACCCGGGACATTGAGGAATATCCAGAGGCATTTCGGGAATCGGCCTGATTCTATCTCTTTTCGTTCCGTTTGAAGAAAGGAAGGATCCCAAAGAATCGATCTTTCTTTTCGTTGTTGAATCAAACAATAATTTAATAATCAAGTTCGGAAATGTATACGTAGTATAGAAGATATATATATATATATATATATATATATATATACACACATCTACATATACACACGCACTCAATTAGTTATACATACCGTGAATAAGCCATAAAAAGTATGTGTGAAGTTGCACATTTTTAGTTTATTGCCTATTTACATGGAGTTGTTTGGTAGCTAGTTAGAATTTTACAATATCAATAATGTAGAAATTAGTTATAGTAAATTTATATATTATTTTATGCAGGAATTAATTATTCATAGATTAGTTATTGGGAAAATTGTATATAATAGCAAACTATTAATTCAAATTTAATGCTATAAATATAGTTTGATTTAATTGTACCCCATAGCAAATTGTTGCTATTTCACCTCTCTTCTGGTGAATCTCGCTCGCCACTCTCGTTCTCTCCCTCGCCTCTCTCATTTTTTATACAAACGCAAGTGTATAAAGTGCGTAGCGAGAGAAAATTGTATATATACATATATTTTCGTTCCCCTCTCTCCACTCTCCCAGATCTCACTCTCTCACTCGCCTCTCTCACTTTATACAAAAAACGCAAATTGTATAAAATGCGTTTGTGTTTGTATAAAATGTGTTTGTGTTTGTATAAAGCGAGAGAAAATTGTATATATACATATATTTTTGTTCCCCTCTCTCCCCTCTCTCAGATCTCGCTCGCCACTCTCCCAGATCTCGCCTCTCTCCCAGATCTCGCCTCTCTCACTTTATACAAAAACGCAAATGTATAAAATGCGTGAAAATTGTATATATACATATATTTTCATTCCCCTCTCCCATATCTCGCTCGCCACTCTCCCAGATCTCGCTCGCTCACTCGCCTCTCTCACTTTATACAATTGATCTTTTTGTATATGTATACCAAAGAAGATCTTACAACTGCTTTCTTTTGTATATCAGTATATATATAGCGAAATATACATATTTATGTTTGATATGGAGCGCAATTATTCAAACTTTGTTATAGCATACAAATATGAATTTTGTGTTTGTTATATGTGAAAGTTGCTCTTAGTTATTCCACCTTTGATCTTGCATAAAATAATACAATGCCTTGTAACTTATACATGCAGATTTCTAAATTGTCCATCAAACATTGTATTAATTTTATACATAAATAACTTATTTCCTATCTACCTAGCAGTCATGGTATAAGTTATACAAAAATTAATACATGAATAAATTGTTTCTTATCCAACTACCAATCGAGCCCTTGGCTTGAATGCTCTATAAAAGTCTGGCTTGCAAAAACTTGGGCACCGTATGTGTAGGTTCATTTATCACTATTGTCCCTTTCTCTTTTCATGGGATCAGAAGTCACAACGGGAAGATTTCTCCGGTACTGAGTAGATGTCAACCTTCTCTCAAGAGGAGTTTTCCGCTTACTCACCACAAATCTGTTAACTCCCTTGCGCATTGGCATAATAGATGGGAAGTCTTCATCTGGGATCTGACTCAATTCAGATATGTCTTTTATCTGAGAAACACGCTGGAACCACCTCTCAGCTTTGGCTTCTTCAGACATGTCAAACGGATCTGTTTCCTTCACAGCAGACCCCTCCAAACTCTTTCCTGTCCATCCATTTCTGACGGTCTGGTTTCTAGGCAGCTTGGTTGAACCTACTCCCAAAGTCTCGGCTGGGGATACATCCTCGTTCACGGAGTTTCTTCTGTCTTTACTATCAGTGTTGCAAGCATCTAAAGCAAGAGAGGTTTCAACTGAATTTCCAACACAAGGGACCCCCTCATCCCCGGAGAAATTTGGACTTGCAAACCTTGAATTCGTAAATTGATCAACAGGAGTTTGTGCAGTGATAGTATCTCTGAACAAAAACCCAGGATCATCTGACTGTTGATGTGTCTTCTCTACATCTTCCTTCTCACAATAGGTTTTGGAAAGAGGATTCATGGGTGATCCCTTGTGATCTGAGTTGCTGAATGTAGATGAAGTTCCAACCCTAGACAGAGAGGACGAATCTGTGATATCTTCCTGTTGTGTGTCCATTTTCGCAAAGTAGCCTGGAGGGAAGGGAACAAATGGGACAAAGCTACTGTTGTTTGCTTGCTCCATGGCCACTTGTCTTTTGTACATTGGAGAAGTCAAAGACCGGTCTTTCTTCTTGCTAACTACAAATCTATTTTCTCCTTTACGCATTGGCATAATATCTGGGAAGTCATCATCGGAGATGGAACTCGGTAAGTCTTTGACATCATGCAGCTCCGCGATTTTCTTGAACCAACTTTCTGACTTCTCAGCTTGTTCTCTCTCTTTATCCTCACTGAGTGGGTCATTTGACTGCAACTTTTCCATGGACTTCCCAAAGTCATTTCCAAGACTTGCTGAACATGTTTGGTGACTAACCTCAGGAGTGTGAGAGACACCAACTTCTTCCTTTACTTTCTCATCCATCACTGAAGTTGGATTATTTTTCTGAAACATGTCTTTTGGTAATGGCACAAAAGGAACATAGTTACAACCTCTTCCACTATGGTGAATGGCTGACTCACTATTTTTGTCTGCAGCAATGCCCTTATGACTTGTTCCAGATATTTGATCAATATTCTGCTTCATTGATGTGTCAAGGATACTATGTGCACCACCAGTCAAAGTGTTACCTTCTGGGATACCATTGTAACCAAAGTTTCTTTCGTATTGAGTGTTGGCCAACCTCCTTTCCAAGGGTGTTTTCCTTGTGCTCACAACAAACTTATTTTCTCCTTTCCTTGGCGGCATTATTTCAGGAAAGTCTTCGTCAGCTGCTGCACTATCCATATCAGAGGCATTGTTCATCTGAGAAATCTTAGAAAACCACCGCTGTGCCTTCTCCTCATTCTCAGCCAACTTAAGATCAATTCCATTTGGATACGCAGAGTTCCCATTGTACCCATCCTCTGCACTGGAGTGGGTAGTTCTAGGTGAAGCCCCAGCTGGTCGTCCGAAGTCGCATCTCAGGCAGACAACATTTCTCCCATAATTGAAGAAATAACATCTGTGATATCAACGTTATAATAAATAAAACATGTTCTACATGATAATGATTTGCATAGAGCTAATGACTGAAATATATAAACAAGAGACTTATTAGTGCTTACTGAGGGCATTCCCACTCCCCGCCTGTCAGCTGTCTCCTTGGTCTAGGTTCCTCACATTCAAGGCATTTGTTGTTTCTTGCAAAGTTCATGAAATTGCACCTGTTCAATATTCATGCAGACTTGGACCGTTAAAGATCATCAAAGTACAAGAACCAACAAATTAACAAGCTTAAGAATAAGGGAAGGAGAAGGACAGAAATAATTTTACTTTGGGGTCAGCACATTCCCTTATTTGGTAGAGCTAGAGCTAGAAGTATATGAAAGAAATAGCTTGAAAGACAACAAAAGTGTGTTAAGAGTGGGTAAAAAGTCCCACATTGTTTGGGGAATGGACTGGTGGTCTCATTATATGGACTTGGGCAATCCTCTCCTCATGAGCTAACTTTTGGGATTGAGTTAGGCTCAGGTGTCATATCTTTACATGGTACTGGCTCCACCCCCGTTTGGGCTCTCAATCCACGCTCCAATTTGGCCTGGGCGTGAAGAGAGAGTTATAGTGGGTAAAAAGTCCCACATTGGTTGGGGAATGGACTGGTGGTCTCCTTACATAGACTTGGGCAATCCTCCCCTCATGAGCTAGCTTTTGGGGTTGAGTTAGGCTCAGGTGTCCTATCTTTACAAAGTGGAAAGTATTATTCAACTTTCTGTCTAAGCTCAGAAGGACTGAAAATGTTTATCCGAAGTGGTTGCACACCAAATTCCATTTCAACCATAATATTTATGCCAAAGAACAACAGCAGCACCCTATCCCTCTCTTATCTCCAAATTCTAGACAGGACTAGGTAAGGTACTACAGTATCCACACATCCATAAGATTACTTGCCACAGTAACCTAAATCAGCAGATTTCTAGAATAGATTCTACATATTCAAGTATTTACTCATGGAAAATAAGACGTTTAATACAGTATAAAAGGTGAGGAATAAATAACAAAAAGGAGACATAAATTATATACTATATATTAGTCTTATGATTATTTCAAGCACATTGGGAACCTTTTATGCATGAATATTAATAGGAGAATATATTGCTTTTTGATATCCTGATGGAATTCATCAAAAAAATGGACCACTAAAAATGGGATTTCCCTTCTTAACTCGGTGGATAATGGGCCCGCCCCTCTACCCTTCTCCACTTAAATATTGGGCATCGCTTTGCATGGTGTGGGGCTTGAACCTGCGACCTAAGCCACAAATCCTCCACCTTTTGCCACTCGAGCTAGGCTTTTGGGGCTTGGTCCAAAGGGCGGGTCACAGACGGATTTCTCGGTTATCAAAAAAAAATGGGATTTCTTTCATATCCTCGAGATATATCTTTTATGCATGAATATCTTTAATGTATGAATATTAATAGGAGAGTCGAATGTTTTTTCATGTCCTAATGGAATTCACCAAAGAAAATGAAGGGTCACTATAAGTGGGATTGCTCTCGTCTCCTAAAAATAATATGGAGCCACAAAGCTGAAATAGTAACAGACTACAAACCAATAAAAAATTTAGAAACAAGAAAGGCCAAAACAAGACAATTGTACATACTTTTGGCATATCCAGTCGCCTCTCTTCATTACAATATTTTGTCTAATAGGCCTTGCTGTTTGTCCATATCTACCTGAAAAATCATATTGCTCTGCAGGAGGCAGGTTCACTGCTGGAGCTCCGCAGCTCACTTCAACCAACTCACGCAAAAGATTCCGGCAAGATGATTCTATAAGTTCCCTGCTATAGAGGGAGTTTTTTTCTGAAGAAACAGTGGGTTTACTTGCGTAACTTAATATGTATTTCATGAGATCAACTGTGTTAGAGTTGTCATGACCCAGCACCTGATATTTCAATCAAGATAAAGTTTCAAAAAGAAAATAAACAACCAAAAAGTAAGAGGAAAAACAATGTTCAGCAACACTATATCAGATGTGTACTTAAAGGTACAGTTATTTCAGCAACTCAAAAAAAATGAAAAGAGAAAAATTGTTGATGCAAGCTCAATATAGTATTTCCTTCAGTTTTCTCCAAGGAGTCAAAGAATAGTCGAGAGGTGTAAGCAAATTACAAGACACAGGATAGCTAGAGATTACTTTGGCCAGATGTATTACTTCCTAGAGGATTAATTCAAAGGAACAAAATCAAATTCATTAAACAACGCAATTGCATCATAAGACACCTATTTTTAAGTTTAACTACCTAAAGTTCTTCAATGGAAAAAACAAAAACAACTTGGAAGTCATAGATTACAAAAACCACTCGGCACTGAAATATCACACAAACCCTTCGACAGATTACAACTTTTTTTTAAATATCACAAAGCATTAAAATTCATAGTGAAACTGGAGGGTTTCCTGCAAGTGTTCCTACAGGGGATTCATCAGTGATAGAGAGGAGATTGTCAAATTTTATCAGAATCTGTATATAGAATTAGAGATATGGAGATTTCCATTCAACCATAGATCAGGTGTTGTTATCAGTGAAGAAGACAATTTAATACTACAATGTCAGTTCAGTGAGGCTGAGATTAAAGAATGTGTTATGGCATCTGCGCGGGACTAGGCACCTGGACCGGATGGATTCACCATGGAATTTTTCACCAATTGCTGGGAGATAGTAAGCAAAAAGTAGTGGCAGCAGTTCAGAACTTTTATAATCAGACCATATTTTGAAAGGAGTTTCAATGCCACCTTCATAGCCTTGATCCCAAAAAAATTGGAGGCCAATAGGTAGCATATTAGCTTAATAGGTAGCATATATAAGATCAACTCAAAATTGTTGACTGAAAGGCTGAAAAAAGTCGTTTCAAACCTGGTAGATGCACATTAGATGGCATTTATTGAAACTGGTAGATGCACATTAGATGGCATTTATTAAGGGCACGCAGATCATGGATGCTATTGTGATTGCAGTTAACAGGATTGTAAGGCACCAAAAGAAGCATTCCCTAGCCTCAACCAAAGTAAAAATTGGGCATCAACTTAAGTTCTACCAACACTCACAAATAGAATTACCTTACTACATCTAAATAAGCTTAAGTATCAAAAATGTCTCATCAAGTTAAGTAGTTTAGCTTTGAGCTTAGTTGAGGTCATCAAAAGGAAGCTCAACCTTGAATCGATCCAACTTTGCTTAGTTTGCAATCAAAACATAAAACTATTTTATTTTTTTTGATGAAGTAAGATGTTGTATTAGAAAGGCATCAAGAAGATGCAAATTACATACACAAAAATATGGTTAACTCCTGAGTACAAAAACACCTATTTAATCAGGGAGTTAACCACAAGCAAAAGGATGGTCGCTAAGCCATATTGAGGGAGCTAATGAAATCTAAGAGGGGTAATATATCATTTACAGGGGAGAAGTTGCTCCAATTGAAGAGACTAATAAGACAAAAGGATTTCAAATTGCTAATTGGAGTTGAGATACCATCAAAACATCTGAGATTTCTTTCCTTCCAAATACACCAAAAAATACATGATGGAATCATCTGCCAGGTCTTCTTGATGGGGCTATCAACTTCTCTAAGACTCCAACTTCCAACTACTTCTTTGACACTT
>JAJOOO010008958.1:0-11395 GCA_029582685.1 Solanum piurae
GAGAATTTGCTCATGAAATCTTCAAATTTTTTAAATGAAATTTATATATTTATAAACTACATAAAAAGTACTATAAGTCACAATAATTGATAATTCAAAATATTTAAAAGATATATGAAAAATTTACGGTCAAAGATAAACTTGTTTGAATCTCGAAATCCAAACTATGTCATATAAATTGGGACAGAGGGAGTATATATTATGGGTCTTCTGCAAATGTTACTTTGTTTTCTTGATCAGCATGACCTGAAAAATATCACTTATTTTACCATCACGTTTACCTAGGCACCTCTCTCTGGACACACACGTGACTTCCTAACCCCGTCCGTATAATATATAAATATATCATTTAATTTAATGTTTATATGTTATCTAATTTTGCGTGTTTATAAATAGAAAGTTAAATTTATATAGAATTAAACAAGTAGACGTGTCATAATACACATAGGATACCATGTTGATGTGGGATGTCATGTACGTAGGACGGATGCATCCACTTGTTTAATTTTATATAAATTTAAGTATTTGCTTGTACACCATCAAAGTTGAATGACATAAATAGCAGATTAAATCAAGGTTAAAGAATATGTTTATGTATTATGCCGAAAAGACATTATATCCAAACAATTTTATAATGTTGAAATTTCTTGCGCCGTAGATGCCTTTGTTGGGTTTTAGATTTCAAATGACAAATTTGAAAATGGAGGGAAATGACAAAAGAAAAAAATCCTTTTTACAAGAGAGTTTGTCTCTTAATTGGTAAGGAAAAACAAGACTAACTAGCGTGTTGAAATTTTAAATATTCTCTATGTATTACCAAGTAAGTTCGAAGTGTGACTTGATTGTTATTTGCGTTCGTTGAATACTAATGTGTGATCAATCAGATTAAGATAAGATTAAAAATAATTATATTCGTCAAAATATGCAAATAGCATATATGTAGAATTAAATGTGAGAAGGTAGCTTAAATGATATGTATATGTTTTGTATCAACTTGTAAATGCACCGGTTCATAAGCAGTGGCGGATCTAGAATTTTTATTGAGGGGATTCAAAGTATAAAGAAGTAAACACGTAAAAATTACAAGATGAAAAATCGAGCGAGATGGGAGGAAAATATTAATTTTAATTCTCTAAATTTAACTTATATTGTCATGTTGTGTTTAGGTTCTTCCTACTCTTACTTCGCTCTATCGAGCTTTTAAAATTTCTAGTATTTTTTTTCCTTCTATTTTGCAGTATTCTACTTTTTTTTTTAAAAGTCCAAAATTTGAATTAGTGCATATTCAATCATATGGTACTTTAGAAATCATCAAGATTCTTTAGAAAAGTGTAAAGATCGAGTTACTAATATTATAGTGCATATTCAGAAGATAAATAAATGACATTGTCGATTTTTTTAGTTCATTTAATTCAATTTACTAGATTAATCATTTGTAAAAAAAATTATGAACCAATCAAATAAGTTTAGTTTAGTTTTAATCTCTTTAAAATCGACTTGAAAATAGTAAGAAAGAGATACAATGAAATTAAGAGAAAAAAAATCAATTAAATAGATTTTATTAAAAGAATATTCACAACTTTTAATTTTTTCCATTCGACTAAACTTAAATTACTTTATTTTATATAATAATTTTCTAATTCACTTTTAAATTTAATAACAATTCATCATTTTCTCAAAGAGTTTCTTTGAGTTAGTACATGAGAATAGAGTTACGTGGAAATAAAATGAGCAATATAAATAAGAAGAATAAAAGACGAAAATATAAAAATTGTGGCTAATAAATTTTAAAAAATAAAAATAATAATAAAAAATAATAATAACACCCCCTCCATTCCATATTAGTTTAATTTTTGAGGCATTTTTCATTTTTCAAATTAACTTAATTGTTCAGTTTTCAAGACTACTTTTTAGAGTGTTCTTCCAATTTTACCCTTCATTAGTTAGTATTGGAACTAATGATTAATTAATATTTAGTTATTTTAATCATAAATTTGACAATAATTAATAAGGGTAAAAATGGAAAACTATGTTCAATTTATGTCTTAATCTACTTTTCTTAAAGGGTGTGAAACACCTCAAAAATTAAATTAATATGAAATGGAGGGAGTACAATTTTAGATTGAATCCAAAAATTATGAGGCACTTTATTGGGTATTCTAAGCCCAAAATCTGAGCCATCTCAGCCTTTTCAAAGCAAAATAAAAAAGTTAAAAAATTGCACTTACTGAGTATCGAACTCGGGACATTCAGGTCAACAATGAACCCCCTAGTCAGTGAGTCACGCTCTTTCTTAGTTGTTTAGGGGGTTCATTTTATTATCTATACGCTTAAAACCAGAAGTATACATAAATTTACAGTGTAATTTTTCAACGAGAAGGTTCGGGTGAACCCCTAAGCTCCACATAGGTCTGCTCCTGTTCTAAAAACAAAAACTAAAATCACTTGGAAATAAATGATAAATTTAATTAAAGTAAGTAAAAATGTTTTTTAAAAACGAAAAAAAAAACAAACTAAAATCACATGGAAAGAAATGATAAATTTATTTTGAGAGAAAGGAGTTGGCCCTATGGATGACGAAATTATCTTTTTGAAAAAAGAAAGTCATTGTTATACGCCCAAAATTCTTTAATTTTAGAAAATCAAGGCTGATATGTTTAATGCGTATTTTATAAGTTTAGATAGAATTTAATTGTAGTGGAGTATTAAATTTAATTAACAGAAAGCATGTGTATCACATATAATAGTGTATCTAATTAATGATATTCTCGTTTCATTAATTTCCTCTAAAAGAAAGAAATTAAATTAAAACAAAAAATTAAACAAGGAGTTGTCGAGTAATCATCCAATACATTTCATCTAACGCGTTTAAAAAATAAGTTAAAGTGCATTTGGATGTACTTGTGGAAAAATAATTAAAGAATGATTAATTAATCAACCTTAAAAACAAATTAATAATAATTGAGGAATTAGTGGATTTATTTTGGTAAGTGAATGATGATCTCCACTAGAAAAAAGGAATAAGATGATAGATGGGATTGGTGATTCCGATTCCTCCTTAAAATAATGAAAAATAAATCTGATGATTGGTTGGAGTGATAAATATTTTTTTTACTTAGAAAGATGTTATATTATTAACCAAAAGTCTTTTATTTTTAATAATGAGTCTAGAGTTTGAGTCTTAAAAATAAATTTGTATTTGTTAGAAAATATTTTACAATGTGAATTTAAGTTTAATTAAATTTCAAACCTCAATATAAATAACAAATATTGTAGTTGTGAGACTGTTTCACCCTTAATTAGAGTTTTCAAATTTGAATTCTGAATATAAAAATTTAAATAAATTATGTTGTGCGTGAATTAAGTCGAGGCTATAAAAATAAATATATCGAATGAGAAACCAAAAAAATCTTGATTCTCTTACCAAGTTACACTAGCAACCAGCCACATGATCTAATTCTTAGGCAACTTTTTCCCTTTTATTCCTCTTTT
Source organism: Solanum piurae (assembly GCA_029582685.1). Lineage (NCBI taxonomy): Eukaryota > Viridiplantae > Streptophyta > Magnoliopsida > Solanales > Solanaceae > Solanum > Solanum piurae. The sequence continues at coordinate 3,493 of JAJOOO010008958.1, forward strand.
TCTTTAATCTGCATTTTTACTGATTATGACCAAATACATGTCATTCTTCTTAATGTTTATCAAATATAATATTTTTCTGGATTCCCACAATTAAAAACCCTTTATTAACTAGTCATCACAGAATAAAATATTCGTAAAGTATTTATTATTATGTGACATGATATATGGCGAATAAACTTTTCTAGAATAACTATTCAAGTATTTGTGAACTTTAGAGTATTTTCTAATTATACAATAATAAAAGAAATTCAATGATTTTCATAGTACAATATGGAAATATTATGCATTTACGGGTCGTTTAATAACTGGTTAAAGTTACACATGGATTTATATAATTGAATTTATGTATTATTTTATATAAATATAAATTATTTAGGATTTAATTATTCAAATATTTTACCTTTTATTTTACATAAAATAATACTCTATAGATTCCTTCATAAATTATATATGCATTAATCATACAAATTTCTAAATTGAAAATCAAACATCGTATTAAGTTTATACATAAATAACTTACCTCCTAAGCTACTAAATATAGTATTACTTACGCTAAATTTAATATCTACATAACTCACCGGCCGTCAAAATACCCCTAACATCAACTAAATAGTTGGATCTTTTTCAAAATTTTCTTTTGAGGTATAAAGGTGGGAATGGGACCTCATAGTCATAGCTAGGAACTTATAGACTTTTCTAAGTTATTTTTCTATTTATCATTTCATTTAATTGTTGTAAGTTAGGAAAGTTCATGAAAAACGATTTTATTCTATATCTAGAGTAGTGGTCGTAATTGAAGGTGCCAAGTTGAATTTAGGTTGACTAAAAATAGGTTAAATAAAAACGAATCAAAATTCAACTTGTTCATATATCATGAGTCGTCAAAAAAGAATTGTTTATTAATATTATATCAACTCATATTTATGGATTTTCCTTCAAATTAAATGGACGGATTGAAGATGAATTAACTATACACGAGTCATGTGGAATTGGACAATTTCGAGTTGAATTATTTATCACCACAAAATTCTAGTCTAACCTTTACAAGTCTACATGTCCTTATCCATCTAAATAATGCTACGAATGGTCACTTTCTTGGATATTACACTAAGAAAATTAAGCTCCAAAAGTCACCATAAATTACAATTTTTTCAATCAAGACTTTGGAATAAGGAAAGTGACCTACGTTCATAATTTTACACGTGCAAATAAAAAGGTTTATAACATTTATCACGAATGTTCATGTCATCACGTATATCGATGATCATTAATTAAACTTCCTTCGTTAGAAAATTATAGTATATAGATAAATTTTATAATGAATTATATATGTACGGTTGCACGTATATAACTTGGTGTATCTCATTACCAGAAAAAATATATTTTTAGGTTAATTATATAGTATAAGTTTGATTTCAAGCTAGGATATTGGCGGGTCAAGTATTTAAATAAGTGGACTTAGAAAACAAAAAATATGACAAGGAAATTTAAAAACTTATGTATATGCAAATTGCAAAAGAAAATCATGTTTACCTGTATACATTATATAGTTTTCAACTAACCCATCCAAAGCTCCAATTTTTTAATTTTCTTGATAACTGAAATTCACAATTTTAAAATTAAAGGTAAACGATACTTTGTTCGGAGCTCATATTGGAGCTTCGATTAAATTCAATCGGGCACTGCAGGCCCATTCGGGGTGGCGCTCCCAACAAGATTTTCTCCATACCCATGGCTTGAACTCGAGACCTTGATTAAGGACGAACACTTCCACCAGTGCACCACAACCCACGGCGGTGAACGATACTTAACATTTATCCATAACACGTAAGCTAAGAATAAAAGCCAGGAAAAGTTCACGTTGACTGTTTACCTACCTAGGTTCATGCATTTGAAGACAATCCATATACTATATTTTTTAAGTAAATGTTGTTACATTATCGAAAAATAGAATAGATAATTTTTATTTTCTTTTTCAGAAATTTCAAATTTGAATTATAAAAATGCAAACAATTCTAATAGAAAATATTTTTATTCCAGGGAAATTCAGATTAACCAAACTATCAAGCACGTGTGAAAAGCTAAACAAAAATGGCGATAAAATATGGTACTATTATAATGGAGGCTTGATGAATAAGATATTTGGAGAATTAATAATTGTTAGTCCATAAAAAAATATGAAAGTGATGTAAGTACGTGTTTAAAAAGATTATAAAATGCTAATATTATTATTTCGATCTAGGACCATGTAATTAATATTCGTATGAAACAGACAAAGATATATTTCTTTTAATTTTGTTTGTTTTAAGACTAATATATTGCAATTAGGGGGAAAAGCACATATAACACATGGGAAAAAAAGAAAAAAAACGGTAACTCCAATTAGCACCATATGTTCTCACTTTGCATCATTCTGGGCCCTCTAAGATATTATAGTAGCGCTTAGACCCCACTAATTTTATGTTCCGACCAACATTTAAAAATAACAATATTAACGAGTCTGTTTGGATGGCTTATAACGTATGAATTATACGTCAAAAGTTATAAATTAAAAATTTTAATTTGTGATTTTTGGGTTATTTTAGTTTTACGACCTTTTTTTGATGTAGCCTCGTGATTTAACAAGTTTTTTGAAATAAATTAGGAGTAAAAATAACAAAGATTCAACAAGAAAAGAAATCTAAACAATTTTTTTTATATATAGAAGAACAGGTTTTTCGGCGTGCCTTTAAAAGAAGACAAAATTTTATTTATATATAGGTGGAGTTATAACAACTACAAGATAACGATGTAAGATGTAACATCTAAAACAAGTACTTATAATTTTATTGAATTAGACACCACAAATATATCATATCAATTCTTCTTTCATGCGCGAGCCCAATCTCCTTATTAGTTCTTTACAAGCTCAATAAAGTACAAACTCTTTGTTACGTGAAGGAAAAAAGGTTGTCTTTATCAAATGATGGAGATCTTAGGTTTTGGGACATCATATATGAGTTCTTTTATTTAACAAATCACATCACAACCCCTCGATCGAAATCAGAAATAAATTCATGATTTGATTTCTACACATTTGATCTACATATACAAGGTTTATTTCTTAAAAATAAAATCTCTCTTATAGTTTATAATATTACACTTATTTTGATTCTCTTTTTTTTTTATAATTTGTAAAATATTGATTTTTCTAGTAGGTGTACCTGTTAGGGGATATATGTGATCAATATGCAAAGTCTTGATATTATATGCTGTCCTTTTCAAAGTTTAAGAAAGTAAAATTGAAATTTCTTATAATATTCTTGAACTTAAAACTATATCCTACAAGTATTTTTATGTATCCTTTATCATTTATACTTATAAAAAATACTAAAGGAAATGGAATTAATTTGTTTCTTGGGTAATATCAACAACAAGATACAAGGAGAGGAGTGTTCTCTAAATTTAAGCAATCATGATGGGCTTTAATTTGTTATTTCTACTAAAGGTGGCAATTGGACGGTTTGAATTGGAATTATCAAATGGGCAGGTCAATATAAAATTAACGAGTTTTATGGATGATATCAACAATAAGATAAAAGAAAAAGAGTAATATTCTCCAAATTTAAGCAACCACGATAGCCGATGGGCTTTATTATTTCCACTAGAGGTGGCAATTGATCCATTTGAAAATGAAATGTGTCGGGTCAAAATCAATCAAATCATCAAATGAACGGGTTATTAACCCATTCAAATTTTGATTGGGCTAAAATAAGAGGGTCAAGATGGACTAATCAATGGATCATAGCTCACCCCGCCCAATTGGGCAGGTTGTACTGGTCATTTGGACTCAACATAAAGCTTACAGGGTGTTAGGTGAAGTAAAAAGGCCTAATTTGAGCCCAAAAGCAACAATCAATTGAGGAAGCCCCAAATATCAATTTCATAGTTGTTCAATTTAATTATTCCTTATTAAACATATGTAGATTTGAATATTATAAAATTAAAAAGTTTAAAAAATTAAACACTCAAAATGGAATGATTTTTTTTTTTTTTTACAAAATCAAATAATTAAAAATTAGTTATATGTTGTGTGTCCGAGTAGGTAACCTAAAAATTAAAGATGATAGGTAACCTGCAAGAGAAAATAGCAACACTATTTATATATTGCCAGCGTGTATAATTTAAATCTCCAAAATAATTTAGACAGAAATGTTCAATAGTACTTAGGAGGAGGAAAAATGGAGATCTATGGAGTGGAATTACAAACATTGTATTTCTATATTATTAGAAAAGAAAAACAGTAAGGAAAGAAAAAGAGAAAATAGAGTCGTAAAATTCCTGGTATGGCGTGGAATGGTCGAGATTCTTTTAGACTTCACTTTTAATCAGAGAGTCTCGATTTTGAGTTTCTTGAAAAAATATCTTGTTTAGAGTGTTGTTACTAAAAATAAGTTGCATTGCACGAATCCTAATTTAGTCAGTCTCTAATACATATATCGACTACGTGGAACCCCCCACCCCATTGCACGTGTTTGCATGTGTTGATAACATGTTTCTTGGATCACGAAATGGGAGCATATTTGCTTACAATGATCAATGATTATATCATTCTTTTTCCCTTTTTCCTTTTTAGTTTAAAAACTAAATGATATATAAATAAAATAATTACCTATAGAAAATCTGATACGATAATTTGATAGTATAAAGAAAAATTATATAATTCAAACTCATATCCAATGATAGAACTATTAAAGCAAAATAAAATCAGAGCAACCGTTATAACTTACAACTAAAACCAATAAAACTAACATGTTCAATTTAATTCGATTTGCACGTTTAGTAAATTAACTTAATTAATGAATTTCACATAATCAACTCAAACCCAACTACAAATTGCTTTTTCACCTTATTATAAAACATATAATTTTTATCTTCCACCCAGTATTTTTTACCCATAGCGGTTCAATCCGAAGTAAAAAAGTTATCACATTCGTTTCATTTTTCATTTTATTCTACTCCTATATTAATATATTCATATCCAATTAATATGAAACGAAACGATTAATTTATAAATGGGATAGTGCAAGAATCCGCGTTACGGCATTTAAGGGTATGCGGCGGAATTTGGGAGTTGGCTCTAATTTTGGTCTCCTCTTTATGAAACAGTGATGACATTTTTCTAATTCTCCTTTTTAAATTATTTTTTTTGCTTTTGTTGCTTTATTTTGCTTTTGTTGCTTTAATAAAATCATATATTATATGATAGAGGGACATATTGCGTCAAAACATTCTACTGTTTTGTAGCATTCTTCTATGTACCATTAATGACCTGATTTTTTTAAAATCTAGTTGGCGTTTATATCCCCACCTCTCTATTTAGTGTGAAGTTACCAATCTACCCTCCCTTTCATTTTTTATTTATTTAAGGGACGTTTGACTATGAATTTTTATTTTTATTTTTTTTGAAGTTGAACTTTATAAAACACGTTTGATCATAAAATTCGATATTCAAGCTGAAGTTGAATTCAGAATATTCAAGAATTTAAAAATGTATTTTCACTTCATATTACTCATAAAAAATCTAAAATAGCTTCAATGTGAATGCATGATCAAACACAACTTTATTTTTTATTTTCAAATTTCAAATGAAACATGGTCAAACACTCATTTATATTTTTTATGTATCATTTGTTTGTTCTATTTTCCTTTTTAGCCCGTTGAGAAAAGAATAGCTCTTTCCTCTTAATTTGACAACGCTTTAATTTCAATATTCCATGTAACACGCTTGACAGTTGACAACACTAAACTAAAAGACATTTTAATATATTTGATATATTTTTAATTTAAGATCACAAGATCTTATTTTTTATTTTTTTTGACTTTCTTAAATTATATATCAAATTAAAACAGAATAAACGAATTGAAACAGACAGAGTATAAATTTGTAGTTGGACATTTTATGAGTTAGATGTTGAATTCATGAATCTTGAAGAATGAGAGTGTGTATGTGATGTGACTTTCCTGCACGTCTTTAGATCCAAAGAAATCTTTTTATTATCATCAACCACGTTTTCTTCTCTACTCAAAATTATTATTAATGTCAAAAAGTAAATGGATAAACAAAAAGTTGCAATATATCCACATGCAATATATTTAATCTTAACACATCTATGCATTTTCTCTCTTATAATTTCTTCCTTTTTGCGTGTATTCAGTATATCAATATGCAACTTAATTTTATTAATTTTAAGATCTATGTTTATATTTCAGTGTATATATGTATTCTTAATTCCCCCCTAGATATATTATAATTTATACATGTATTTATAATTACCTGTCACAAATTAAGAGTTGGATGAAGGCTATTATTAAGCATTTAAACCAACTTCTTGAACACACAAAAGCCTAAAACCAACTACTACTATTGTTTTATATATATAAAAGACTATCGGAGATCATGAAGAGACACGATCATATATATATATATATATATAATCCATAAAGGAAATTTGTGTTATACAATTATAAAATAAGTAATCAAGTCATCCATTTTACTCATATGTCAATCCACCAAAGTCATATTAAGAGTAATATTCTAGCATATGTTTATGACATGTTATTTACGAATACAAATTCTAAATTCTTCGTTTATTCTTAAATTTGTATTCACTCAAATAGATTGAGAAACGGATAGAATAAATACTTAGATATATAAGTTATAGGTTAAAAGCTAATCTCATGGTCAACTTCTTAGTTTAGACAAATTAAGATTAGGAAAAAACAACCAATCAGTACTGAACACACATATGACGTATAGAGTTGATAAATGAAAAATTAGAATAATAAAATAAGTTATGGCATAACTCTATCTATGTAAGCTCGTTCACATTGTTGATCTTATGTCGAGTGTCAAGCAGAAATAACATCGCTATCCTATAAATATTAGAATATATAAAATTACATACATATTTTCCTTCTTAAGCTGGCTACATATAAAATTACACTAAATTTATTATTATAATTAAAAATATAATTATCACATCCAAGAAATATCAAGTCACCAATTTTTTATTTTTTTCTTATATATATGGAAGTCGTATTCAAACATGGTCCAACGTGGTAGCTGTTAAATGTATGCCATATCTTGTCGTGTTTGAAATTAATGTCTTTCAAATTTTTATATATCAAATTCAACTTGATTGTGTTAGGTTGACAGTTGATTACTGCAATGACTATTTCTTCCAAACTCATAAACCCTTTATATCTACCCATTTTGTTTTATTTTTTATTTTTACTATTTCATTTCCAAAACTTTAAGTTGAGTTGCTATAATCAACCCCCCCCCCACCCCCCTAAAGATTCTGACTAATTAAGCCTTCATATTTAGGTCAAATCAGTTTATCATTAGTAATATCGTCTCGTTTCGTGTACGATAAATATTAAAGTGCTTATAAGTTAAAATAGTCAAAATGTATGTTCAATCAGTCTCGCTATTTTTTGTATAAGTGGAGTCAATTTTTTCTTCTTTTCTTTAACAAAAAATTATATTGTGTTGTGTGTATATATATAGGTTAATTTTTTGATTATTTTTTCAGATTAATTAGAATTAAACCCTGTAAGTTCATGTCGATTGGTTGATTAATTTTGTACTTTATTTGTACGGCTTTGATACTTCATATTTGAACTTATGTACCAATTATTTGAAGATATTTTAAGGGAGACTTATGGTATGATGTTTGATAATTCAGATAAATGGGTTGGTGAAGTTGATATGACTTGATGTAATTTTATCAGTAAAGTTTACATTACCAAAACCAATTATAAAAAAAAAATAGACAAGATTAATCATAGTAAATTTGGTAAATGGAAGTCATTTTCTGGGAAAAAAGATATACATTAAAGTTTAATAATAATATCAGAA
>JAJOOO010008959.1:0-20075 GCA_029582685.1 Solanum piurae
ATATCACAAGTGAAATAACGGTAGGATATGATGTACGCAAATCTTACTCATATCTTTGTTGGTTTGAGAGGTTGTTTGCGATAAACCCTCAGCACAAAAGAAAAGGTTTGAAGTAAGATATATAATAACTGACGACCCCTAATTGAAAATTAAAACGCAATTGTTATTGTAAATTTGACAAATATTTCTTTTGTTGAGAGACCAATGTTGTTTGTTCGGATATCTTTTTGGTTATTATAGCGTATATGTTACATTATAATGTAAAATAACATGAAAAATTAATTTTAAAGAAAAGTTATTCGTTATAATGAAATATTATTATATAGGACGATTGTTATAGAAAAGTATTGATTGCAATTAAGTTTTCAGAAATTATATTTCATTTTTTTTTCCACATTCCATTAAGTGATACTTTTCTCTATTTACGTCCTTGAAGGTTTATAACTTAGAAGTATATAATATATATGAACATATTGGAGATAAACCACATAGCCATTATAGCACGTATGGAGATACATTTATAAAATATGACTCAATTATATATCCTTTATGTACAATACAAATATCATTTTCAAATCATATATAATAAAAGACCTAGTAATCCAACTTTCTTTCATCTCAATACTTTTTTCTATTTTTATGAAAGTTTTTCCACACAATTGGCCTAACAATTGTTGTATATGCTATTGTTTATTGCTTCTCTAAGTCTAATTAAGATTCTCTTGATTCTGTCATGTATTCAAAAAAAAAAGTTTGGTTTCAATTTGAGGCAGTGCTTCGTGTGCTTCAAGAGACAACTTCATTTGTGTTTAGCAAAAAATAGTACGCCCTTCGTTCCAATTTACGTAGCATTTTTCGGATTTCAAGATTCAAACAGGTCTATTTTTTACCGTCAGTGTTTCATACATCTTTTAATTATTTTGAATTGCCAATTATTATGACTAATAGTAATTTTTACGTAATTTACAAATATATAAATTTCATTTCAAAATAATTGAAGATTCCACACGCAAATTTCTGGTTAAACTTAAACTGTTTGACTTTCGAAAAATGAAAAGTACCACATAAATTGGGACAGAGAGAGTAATATTCCCTCAGTTCACTTTTACTCGTCTATTATTATAAAAGTATTGTATTTTCACATTTGCTTGTCACTTTTAGTATATTAGGAAATTTATTTTTTATATATTTTACTCTTAGCATTAATTACTCACTTTTAAAACGGAAAAGGCTAAAAAATACCCCTAAACTATCAGAAATAACTCATATTTACCCTTAAACTATATTTCGGCTCAAATATACCCTTCCCGTCAAACTATTGGGTCAAAAGTACCCTTCTTATAAACAAACGTTGGTAAATGCCATGTGGAATACCACATTGCATGCCACATAAGCGTCAATAGGGTTCTGCTGCCACGTAGACTAATAAATTTTTCCCTCATTTCTCCATTTCCCTTGGAAACGATTTCATCCATTTCTCCTAATTTTCCCCTCATTTCTCTGTTTCCCTTAAAAATGATTGAAGTAAAGAAAATATTAAAAGCCATGCAACCAATAATCAACCATTGAAGTTCTTGATCTCGAGTCAGGTGTTTAGTAAAGGCATTTGTTGTATGAACCAGTGGTAAGAATTTATATGGTCAAAAAGGAATACCAGAATAGCTTCTGATAATGGCATGTTCCATTGTCAACAAGATAATTGAACTCAACAACATAGCTTAGGGGAACTTTAAGGGAAATGAGGGGAAATTTTATTAGTCTACGTGGCAGTGGAATCTTATTGGCGCTTATGTAGCATCCACATGACATTTAATAACTTTTGTTAATAAGAACGGTATTTTTGACCCAACAGTTTGTTGGGAAAGGTATATTTGAGCCGAAATATAGTTTAAGGGTAAATATGAGCTATTTCCGATAGTTTAAGGGTATTTTTGACCCTTTTCCGTTTTTCAAATTATTTCTCTAAGGCATAAGACTAAGCATCAATTAATATGTGTTAGAGTATACTCATATTAATCATTATTTCGTAAGGAAGAATGCAAGTTTAAAATAGACAAGTAAAAGTGAAAGGGAGTAGCAATAATAACGATAAAGAGAAAATGACAAAAATATTCTCTAATGCGTTGATCAAAATTTAAAAATTACTTAGTTCCTTGAATAAACTGTTAAGTATATTGGTCTTTAAATTTGACAAAAGTGAATATGTTTGATCTCCGTCAAATATTTATTAAATTTTATCTATTAGATTCGACGAGAATAATAAAAAATGATTTAGAATTAGAAGGAACTCACATTTGGAAATTGGAGGTATAGTTTTTGTCCTGATACTTTTAGTTAAATATCTTTTTCACAATTTTTGATAAATTTATAAAATCAAAACTGCTCAAGAATATATTTAAAGAACGGTTATTATTAATTTATTTTATCAATGTATTCCCCCCCCCCCCCGCCCTCTTTATTATTCTTATAAAAAAAATACGTCTATCACATTTTTGGCCAACTCAATGGTACAAAAGCACCTTTTGATCTCATAGCCAATAGATAAAGTAAAATAACATGTGGGGGGGGGGGGTATTCGACAGTTATATATATCAGAAGAAGAGATGTTTATCTAATAGATTTTTATTTGTATAATTGCAATATCAAAATTTGTTCTTAGGGCTTAGATCAAGAAATATGTGACTTAGGTTACATAATCAAGCCTCATGTCACTCAATTGATATTTAAGTTAAGAAGAATAAAAAGACAAACTCATGATTTGCGAGTTTGATGAGTTTGATTCATTTTAAAAGTTAATCCTAAATGAATTTCTTGAAAATCAAGACTTCAATGGGCTTACAGACATGGAAGATCAACTAATTAATATGGAATTTTTAACCAAAGAAATGTTTTTCATCTTTGTTTTTTTGGGATATTGATACGTATATGCAATCCTTAATGTTTATTGTAAACGATACGTTCCTCAAATTTTTAGTTTTTTTTTGGTCCCAATCTCAAGAAAAGCCCACATTATTATTTTGTTGATAAAAGCCCACATGTGGCCAGAAAAGGCCACATTATAGTTTTGTTGAAGTCCAATGGGCTTAAGAAAAGCCCACATGTGGAAATGCAAGGAAGATTAGTTGAGTGGTAATTTTTAATAAATAATTAGAAAAAATTATATAAATAAACATTTACTCTAATCTTTAAAATTTTCTATCATTTAAAAAAATTACAAAATTCTTACTCGGATCCCTACACTCTCGATTACATCCTCACCTCTATACATCCCTACACGATCTATGTATCCATATGTCTGCTGATGCATCCGAAATCCTTTAATTTTAAGGGATTTTTGTAATTTGGAAAATAGTAGGGATAAAATGTAATTAGATCTTAATACTATGAGATTTATGTAATTTTTACAAATAATTATTAATTTTAGTAATACCTTTTATTTATTACCATCTATGACAATATATAGTAATACTATGATAAATCTGTTATGTATTAAAAATGAATCATGCATGCAATAATATAGATGTCACTTTTATTTATTCAATTTAAACATTCAAGAGATAATTCATCACTTTATACTTATTTCACCTTTATTATTAAGCACAATTCTATTTTTTTTTAAAAATTAATATTTAGATGATTTGTAATATATAATTAAATTAATATTTCATTTATTATTTCTTAAGAGATGTGTCAGGTCATACAATAATAAATAAATATGAATGGAGGGAGGTTTTTTTTCGTGTATATATATTTTACTCCCTCCGTTCCTATTTATTTATCATTATTTTAGATTTTACGTCCCTTATGAAATTATGTAAGTTTACTATTATACCCTTATTTAATATTCTCTTGAAGTCAAGTTTTCAATAAGTGAATAGAAATTAATTAAGTTGACCAGTTATGAACATGAATCAATCATTTAGTTTTTCTATGTTAGTCAAATTCATATTATTAAGGCTAATAACTCTCAAGGGTATATTATGAAGAATAATGTCATTTATGTCTTGATGTTGTAAAATGACAAGTACTACGGACCATTTATTTTTAATAAAAACGATATACAAATAAGAACCGAGGGAGTAACATTAATCCAAACCACAAAGACCAAAGTACTATTTGCTCAAAATCCAAGGGTAAGAAAATAATAAATATAGTTTACCAAAAATAGGGTTTTATTTGATTGGCAATCCGTAAATCTAGTTTGGAGGAAATTGAATTAAAATAGAAAAGCACCTCTTATATTTAATAAAAATTCATAATAATATACTCATCAAAAAAGGCGCTTTACTTTTAAAGGTACCCTCTTTTTTCTCTCTCTTTCAATATTTTCTGTGTTTTTGCTTTGTATTTTTTTTTTTAATATATAAGATTTGGCTATTTGGTTTTGTAAATTGTAATCTATTTGTAGTTTGTAAATTTACTTGGTGAGTTGTAGTTGGTAAAGTTGTCTCTACGTGATTATGAGTTCGTGTAAGTTGTAAATATAGTATCTTGTAAAAATATAAAGTAATACTATATACGAAAATGAGTTTTTAAATTGTAGACAAGAAAAAGGAAAGATCTCTTCTCCTTCTTTTCTTTTTTCCCGAGTTGTTGGTAAAGAAAAACACTCAAATTATTATTTTTCGTAAATTTTATATCTTAATTTTTCATGGTTTGTTTTAACTATCTAAAGTTCTAAACTATCAATTCCTTAGTATTAAAAAAAACAATTGACGCATAAGAAGTGATCGATAGTTTAGGTCATTAAATAGAATAATGAATAGTTGCTATATGAAACTTTGTGATAATTTAAATATTTTTTTGACTTAATATTTTTTTACTTCCCGGATTTAATTTTTCTTTTCTTCCCGTGGAAATTTGTTGAAAATATTTTCTGACCATTCCTAAAATTAGCTATCTTAATTTCTAAGAATAATGGTCTCGAATTAGTTGTGGTAATTTTTAAAATAGTGTCTCACATTAGTTGTTGTAAAATCTAAAAATAATTGTTTCAAATTATTTATTGTTTTAAAAGTTCAAAATAAAACTATCCCATTTTACCCTAAGTAATTAATTATTCTGGAAGACAACAAACACATCAATCACGAGTGATGTTATGATTGTTCAAATATCAATAAAGGATAAAATAGTTAAAAACTCCTCCTAAATTAATATTTCTTAAGAAACGTGTATAAGCAAATCACGATAGATACTTTGAGAGCGATTGAACTATACATATTATTGCTTTGGGGCATCAGCTAAGTACTAGCTGTTGCAATAGTACTTCTGATCTATATTTTGTTCGGACTCTTTAAATGTCTGATCTTAATGCATTTTTGTAGAATCCGATTTACAACATTTTTTGAACATAGCTTCTGATTGTTATCATTCATTATTCCTCTTTAATTAAACTTGAAAAAAACCTGTTTTTTCAAGCTAATAGTTTTGTGTTGTATATTGCATTTAGAAAACTCAAACTCAGAGGAAGAATCTGCATTTTATGGCAAATAGAGAGGAAGCTCCTTTCGATGTAACACGCGAATTGCTCATTGCTATATCGAATTTGCTACCTGATATAGTGATCGTAGAGAATTTCTGTATCTCTAATGGTTCTATAACGGCTTCAGGGGACAGAACAGAGGATTTCAGGACACAATTGATGTCGATTTCTAGTACACAATCTTCAGAGGCTGTTGTTGTCATGTGTAATGGTCATATATAGTTGTAAATTGCTATGTGTGTGTCTTCATTGGATTGCATTCCAGTAGTATTGTTTAGTTTTTGTCATTTGAAGTGTTCTTGTTTTGTGGTATTGGTTAAATTCTGTGTTTACATGTGAGATGCATCATGTTTTCTGTTTGTATATAAGGGTGTGTTATCAATAACATTGGATTTGCAGTGTAAATGTGTTCTATTATTTTGTTCTCTATGTTGCTTTCTTCTGTTGAGAAGGGGATGTAAAGCTCTCTATGGTTACATGTTCGAGTCGTGGAATTAGTTATTGATGTTTGTGTCAGGAGAGGGTACCAACATTACGTTCTAATAGAGGATGTGGTCCTTCCCTGGACCTTGCGGGAATGTGAGATACTTTGTACAGTGAGATGTCATGTTTATTCTCTTTAATTTGAGAGGCATGGACCTTGAATTTAAGGTCGCAAAGTTACATAAAAAAAAGCATCTTTTCTATATCTACGAGATATGAGTAAAATTTGTGTATACTCAGATTCCACTTATGGGATTACATTGAGTATTCTGTTGTTGTTGTTTGTTTGTTTGAAATAACTTCACAATAATGATACATAAGAATATTTTGTGTTCGAGTCCTAAAAATAGAGAACTTTTCAGTAAGAGTGCTTTAACCGGAGATAAATGATTTTTCCACTCAAATATATTTAGTGGGTCCTATTAGTAAAAGTCGAGTTAGAACTTTAATTTTACGTGCTTTAAATTTTTAAATGACAACTTTAAGTGTCAACAATTAAATTTTAAATTTAATATTTGTATATATAAAATGAAATCTTTTCCTCATAAATACATTATGTAAATAAAAATTATTAAATTCGATTGAACCCGTCTCCGAGCTTGCCTACTAGTTAGCTGTGCGGCCATTCCATATAATAATAATTGTGAAAAAAATAAGCCAAGTATAGTTGCCGGTTAACACAAGCCGGTTGGCAAATCTGGGGCAATTAATGTCTTATTTATCTGAATTTAATATTTTTAATACGTGGAATAAATTTTACATAAAAACTTCATTACATTTTATAAATATTAGATCTAAACTCCATAATAATTAAAGTAGAGTTTAGGCAAGAACTTAAAAACAAAACTTATTCAACTAAAATTTTGAATCCGTCTCTATCTTGATTCTCGCATTAGCAAACGGATATATATATATTTGATGAAGCTGCAGATGATACCATATGAAAAATACAATGTGTGTCCCCTATCAACCTTAATTATGCCATTATCTGCCGTCTTTTTTATAAAAAAAGAATCTTCGTCAGTTATATATATATATTTTTAAAGATAATTGTTTAGTAAATGTTTTTTTAAAAAAAAAAAATTGTGAAATTTTTAGATTAGGATCTAAAGATCTTTTTTTTGAGCAAAATGAAAGTCTTTTGAGAAAATATAATTAGACCACAACGTAAAATTTTATAGACGTTAGATGACAATCTTTATCTTCTGTTAGTCTCCATGACTATACTTATACAATTTTTAATAAAAATGAGAGTGCAATTCAGTTCACAAAGCATTTCACGTTAGTAGGATTTGGAGAAGGATTGCACCCGAGGGATGTAATCATGTAAACAACCTATTCAACCTGATGTAAATATTAGTAATTATTTCCATGACTTGAACCCGTGACATAGTCACATATACATTTGCATATTTATATTTGTCTTTATATGGTTTGTGACAAACTCTTTATGAAACCAATAGAATCAAATATTTATCTTTAGTATGCAAATTATAAAACCTTTCTTGGTTTTGCCTAAATAGTGTAAAATGGTGTGTGATTTTGGATCAATCTTTTTCACATCTTTTGCAATTGGGATTTTTGCTATTTAATTTATTGTTTGTTAAAGAGAGAAAATGACTTGTTTTATACAAGCAAATTTAGTTCAAAAGAGTATAACATACCTCCAGGTGATATGAGCTTGCCATTCATTGGGAATATGTTCACTTTTTTTACAACATTCAAATATGGTGATCCTGAATCATTTGTCTCTTACTTTACTTCTAGGTATGTTCCTACCTTAATAATATTTCCTTTTACTAAAAATGGGTAAAAAAAAAAAGATTACCCCTTTTTACCCTTTATCTTGAGTTGTCGGTTTATCAGAAATAATTTTTCTATTGCATAAAGATAGGGTTAAAGTATGTATACACCTTACCTTCCACAAACCCCACTTGCAGGAATTAGGATCATATGAGTATGTTGTTTTCGTTGTACCCTTTTGTTATACTGTTGAGTCATTTGTACCCTTGTCTATGAACCCTGCAAGGGCTTATGGGCTAGAAACAGTAAATAAGACTGATCCAGTTGAGATTGTTGAACTGAGTAAAATGTGGGAATTTTTATTTGGGATCCAAGTCCATTTGACAACTAGTTAAAAAGGAGTAGGAGCTACAAAGAACAGCTATTGTGAAGAAATTGTTTGTTTCTTACATCTTCATTCGTGAGTCTAAATTATTCATCTCCATTATTATCTCTATCATTAGACCTTAGTTACTTGTCCTTGCAATTCAAGAGTTTAGATGTTGTTATTATAATTTGGCAATCAATAATTATTCTAATGTTTAGGTGTTTGCTTTGAGAAGTCGAGTTTGTTTCATTGTTTGAAATTCGTCTTGTGTATTTTTCTATCTGAACTATACATCACCATCTATGCATTAAAATAATTGATAGTTGGGATGTGAAATTCACAAAAAATGATACTTGACCATTAAATGTTGATCATATTTAACGAAACTCATGATTTCACCTCTTGTTATATATTGTCTTAACTAATATTAATTTATTTCTATAGTGCTAACATTCTTGATATTTGTTTTTTTTAAAATGAAACATCGAAGGTATGGACGAGGAGGAATGTACAAAGCATTTATGTTTGGAACACCAAGCATCATTGTTACAAAACCACAAGTATGCAAGAAAATCTTGATGGATGATGACAACTTTGGATTGGGATGGTCTAAATCAGTGTTAAATCTCATTGGAAAAAAAGCTCTCCATGGAATTACAAGCCAAGAACACAAACGTCTTCGTCGAATAACAACATCTCCTATAAAAGGCAAACATGCATTGTGTGTGTACCTTAGTCTAATTGAAGAAGTTGTGAAGAGTTCATTTGAAAAATGGAATGCCATTGAAGAAAAACCAATTGAGTTTCTTAGTGAAATGAAGAAATCTACATTTGAAGTTATAATAAGAATCATGATTGGTAGTGAAATTGATCCTCAATGGTTAGATATGGTTGAAAAGGTGTATACTATTTATTTGAAAGGTTTTTTGGCTTTACCTATCAATCTCCCTGGATTTGCTTATCATAGGGCATTCAAAGTTAGTTCTAGCTATGTCCCATTTTTTTTATCCACTCGTTTAGAGGCGAATTCAAGATTTAAATTTGACTGGTTAGATCTTTATTATAGATTCTTACTTCCTCCTTCACAAATTATCTGTTGTGATCTCTTATAACAGTTATCTCAAATTATTTGTCATTTTAAAAGTTCATAAAGTCCTAGGCAAAATGATTTTATTTTTCATTTTATCCTTGGTGGTAATTATTCTTGAAAACTACAAACACCTCAACAGAGTAAATATTTAATGACGAGAGATTATATCTTAAGACATAAATGAGGGTCAAATAGTCAAAAACCTCTTTTAATTAATGTTTTCTTAAAGGACGTGTAAAAGAGAATAATTCGAGACGGAGGGAGTAGTATTGAAATCATTGTACTTTTTTAATTATCAGTTCAAATTTAGTGTTTGTTGAAACTTTAATGATTTTGCACATATAAATTTATGTTCCATGTCGAAAATTCTGGAGTCTAATAAGCTTTAGTTTATGGTCATTAACTTAGGCAAGGGAAAACCTGGTGAAGATATTTCAATCAGTAATAGATGAAAAGAAGCTGATGAATATGAAGGATGAATCAAGATCAAAGGGTAATATGGTTGATTTGATTATGGCCATTGAAGACGACGAAGGAAGGAGATTAAACGATGAGCAGATCATCGACTTATTAATCGTTTACGTGTTTGCAGGTCATGAAACAACTGCTCATACTGCAGCATGGGCAATTATGTACTTAGAACAACATCCTGAGTTCTTGCAAAAAGCAAAGGTAACATAACAAGTCATTTGTAATCTAAATAAATGTTTTGTTACTAGAGTTAAACCTCTCTATAACAACATCGTTTGTCCAGATATCTTTTGATGCTATATAGTGAAATGTTGTCGTTATAATGAAATGTTGTTATAGAGAGGTCTGATGTACCATTTGAGAAATTCTCTGTTTTCAGGAGGAAGTTGTTAAGAGAAGGCATCCTGATTCGGATAAAAAACTTAGCTACGATGAGATTAGACAGATGAAATATCTAACCAAGGTTTGTAAATAGTCTAGTCGTATGAGAATGTAAACCTTTTGAAAGTTCGATAATTTTAACATATGGGATTGTGTTCAAATGCAAGGTAATCGATGAAACTCTACGTTGCTCTAATGTAACCTTAGCCATTTATAGAAACGCGAAAAGGACAATCAACATGAATGGTAAACTTCGCCTTTTTCTCTCGTCTTCACCTTCATTTAGCCTAAGTTTTTGACAAAATAAGATGTCTTATGTACTAAATGAAATTTGTTTTGTGCTATATAGGGTACACAATACCAAAAGGATGGAAGGTATTGACTTGGATAAGGCAAGTTAATTTGGATCCTAACAATCATGTGAACCCCAAAGAATTTAATCCTTCAAGATGGGATGTAAGTATTATAAGCAAATATCTCCTTGCACTAATTTTCTTTACAACAACAATGATACTTGCGCCTTAGTCCCAAGCAAGTTGGAGTCGGCTTGTAGCAGAGGCGGATTCAGGATTTTAACTTGATTGGTTCAGCTTTAAGTTTCTTAAGATTGAACTTATTATACTTATGAATTTGTTATAATCTTAGTGTTTTCACATTAACATTGATGTTCTGTGTCGAAAATACTAGGTTCAAGTTGAACCCGTGGCTAATAAGCTACATCCGCCACGAAAGATTTAGTCATGGTTAAAGGACAATACTAACTTCTAATTATGGCTAAGGAAGTAACAGATTTGATTCTTAGCAGGATGATGAGGCCAAGACATTTAGCGCGTTTCTTCCCTTTGGAGCAGGACCTCGTTTGTGCCCCGGAGCAGAGTTGGCTAGGCTTGAAGTTTCAGTGTTTCTTCACTACTTTCTTCTCAACTATAGGTACTAATATTATCAACACACATTTGAGTTCTGCAACTTCACATAGTACATTTGATTTTTGTGTATATTAATGCATAATTGGCTTTGAACTTGTTCTGGTGCAGGCTCGAGCATCTTAATCCGAAAACAAGTGTGACATATCTACCAATTCCTAGTCCTACTGATAATTGTCTTGCAAGACTCAAAAGGATCTCATCATCATGTCAAAAAAAATTGCCTCTTCTCTTGATTTCATGTTGAGCTTTACGTTGTTCATTTGGTGTACCATGTTTTCGTTGTATTTTCGAGTGGATTTTAAACCTGTTCTGTATGTCAATTACCGATAAATCTTCACTCGTTCCTGTTATTCAAGTTAAGAATTTCATATTACGCGGTCAAATCTTGGTGTATAGTCACACTTTCAGGCTAGAGCTATGTTTCTCATATTCTCCAAAAATGTCGACAAGTGCATGTCAGATCCTCCAAAAGTAGTGTACTTTTGGAAGATCCGACATGTCTGCAGCAATATATTTGGAAACTCTGAGCAATATTAAAGTTAGTATTGTCCTTTAACATTGACTATGTTTCACAGACTCTTCAAAAATGTCGACTAGTGCATGTCAGATCCTCCAAAAGTAGTGTATTTTTGGAGGATCTGACACGGGTGCAGCAACATTTTTGGAAACTATGAACAACACAGGAAAAAATTCTACCTATAGATCAACTTTAACGTTGCGAAAAGTACTAGAAAGAATTGGAATAGAAAAATCATAAATCGAAAAACTCAAATCACAATTCTGCTGAGGCAATGAAAAAAAAGAACAGAAAAGTGGATCTTATTATTTATTTTTGTGGAATTTTAACAACTAACAAGAAAGATTGATCAAAATATCTCAGCAAATGTTAGTCTAAAAGGTGAATTCAAAAATCACCTTCAAGTTTCAATGAATTTCCTCTTCATCACATAATTTTGTGTATTCTTTTGCCCCCATCAGAGATTCGAGCTCTGATGGACTGCTCGGCTTCACTTTAATCATCCATCCGTCTTCATAAGGGCTCGAGTTGATCTTCATTGCATAAGGTGACAAAAGAAACAATGAAAACTCATCAGGAATATGTCATTTCAAGTTTTCAGCCTATGTTGCTCGGACTTTCCAAAATGCTGCCTCACCCGTATCAGATCCTCCAAAAATACACTACTTTTGGAGGATCCGACACACACATAGTCACAATTTTGAAGAGTACTCCAAGCAGCATAGATTTCAACAAAATCATAAGGAAACTGACATTTCAAGTTTTCAACGTATGTTGCTCGCACTTTCAAAAAAATGTTGCCTCATCCTTGTCATATCCTCCAGACTGCACTACTTTTGGAGGATCTGACACACATTGATGACATTTTTGAAGAGTCCGAGCAACGTAAATGAAAAGACAAAGGAAAGACACAAAAAGTACTTGGAGTATCAATTAGGAACTGAAATTTCAAGTTTTCAACCTATGTTGCTCAGACTTTCCAAAAATGCTGTCTCATCCTTGTCTGTTCTTTCCAAAATACACTACTTTTGGAGGATCTGACATGCACACTAGTTGCATTTTTTGAAAAGTTCGAACAACATAGATTTAAACTATCCCGAAAAATGAAGTAGTTGGAACATATATATATGAGTTAGTAGATATTTACCAAACCAGGTGTTTCACTGAGCTTTGTGTTGACCTCAACGATCTCGCCTGAGATCGGAGAGTTAATGTCACTGGTGGCTTTCACACTTTCAACAGCTCCAAAGCTACTTCCATGTGAAACAGAAGTACCAGTATCTGGCAAATCAACAAACACCACTTCTCCCAAATGATCCTGAAAACACCATTTCCTCATGGATTTAACTCGTATGCACTGACGGATGTAAAGAATTTTTACACTATCAGTGTACTGTAACATGTTGTAGCAGATAATCTGTCTTATTTTCTAGATTACTAATCCTGCACTTTTTAAGGACGGTTACCTGTAGTTATGTTTTTACTGTATGAAAATGTCATCAATTGATAACATACAACCAACATTCAATAGAGAACTATATGCTAGTCTACCGCAGAGAAGGATAGAGGGGCAAGCTCATTATTCACCGAGTTTCAAATAGTAGGTCACTTGACCTGAGGTAAGAGTTAGAAGGTTACTTAAAGGTTCGGTCAAACTCAATAACTTTAGTTCAAACCTTATATTTGTATAAAGATTAAATTCAGAATCAAGCTATCAACATTATCCAATGTCGTTATCCTGGAATTTAGAACTCATAAAGTTAAAATCTTGACTTTGCCTCTGATTATCTCAACCCTCGGGGATTTCTTGATTATCAAAACAAAAATGAAAAAACTATACGAAAAGTATTACAAGTCAAAGAAAAACCTGAGCATGGTCAGTGATTCCAATTGTTGCGACTGACCCCTCATGCTTTACCCATTCATGTGAAGATGCATACTTCAGCCCTTCAAGAACTACAAATTGCAATATATCCAAAAAAATAAAATAAAAAATCAACGGATGTTTAATATGTGTATAACTGTGTATAATCTATGTATACCGGTTAGTAAATGTCACCACAATGCAAATTCTAGTTCAATAGAGCCAAAAATAACACCATGTAACAAACTATAAATAATCTATTTAGAACCTAGTAAGTAAAATGAATAGTACTTCAAAATTCATAAACTAAAAAATTTGACTTCGTCTTTGCATCGAGTTATTTGTGTAAACATCCCTATAAACAAATTTAGACACTTTTTTTTTTTTAATGAGAGCAATAAGTTGAAAAAAGTTACCAGTAGAAAAACATCTAGAAAGTGAAAAATTGGTTCTTGAAACAGTAGAAGAGACTCTAAGTGCATTGGCTGTTGAAGAAGCCCACATTCTCAGAGCCATTTTTATCAATGTGTCAACAAAGGGAAAGATTTTGATATTGCTATATAGTATATACTGTATATATTATCTAACATTGAATGGTGGAAAATGAAAGCCTCATCCTAAAAGTTTGAGAGACCAAATGATATATAACATGTTAGCAATTATACATACAGAATCAACGAAGATTGTGGTGGAGTAGTAAGTACTTCTTTCATTCTTTATCAGAGATATCGAGTTCAAGTCTTGGATATAAAATCGCTTTTATTAGAAAGCGTTTATTTCAATAGAAATTTTTTCAACACGATTCTAAATTTAATCGAAATGTAATGTATAAACCAAACAAAATATGTAGATAGAGAAGTGACCTAATGAATGTAAAGGGTAGCCTTAAATCTTGTGTTTTTGAAATGAGTGGCAAGCCACAAGTGGTGTTATCCTCCTTGTTAGGCTAATACAAGGGCAATATGGGACCAGTATGGACTGTGATAGCCTATGGAAGTATATATACCTCAATATAACTGGTTCGATTAATTCAAAATTATGTTGCGTAAAATTCATTTAAAGAGAAGACGTCTCTATTTCAAGAGTTCGAACTCAAAATCTGAACTCAAGTGCTTTTAAAACACAAATTCTATGGATAAGTGGTGTTAGGTTCCTTTTATACGCATTTTGACTATTTTATCGAGTACCGACTTTTTCTATTGACACAAATTTTGGGTCATTTCATTCTTAAAAAAATAGCATATGAGATTAAATTTTTTATTTTTATTTTATTTTTCTTACGAAAATTAAAATTCTGATTTTTGATGATTTTCAATCACTTTATCTTGTAGTAACACTCAAAGTTTGATTATGAAGCATATTGCTCAGAAAACACTCAAACTTATCAAATGATTATCTATATATTTTCAATATTTATGTGTTACGTCAGTATTAGATGTACACGAGATACAATGAAGACGAGTTAGTGTGTTTAGTCATCAGGCTTAAGTGTATGTTTATATATTATGTCTATAAACAATTAGTAATATGGCGTAATTTATATTTATAGGAGTTTATAATTTGGAAACTTTTTTTTTAAGATATAGTTTTGGAAAAGGAGAAAATAGAGTTGAAATTTATAAAATTAATCCACGTAGATAAATACATTTTTCCCAATTTTTCCTTTTTCAGCTTCGCATTGAATAATTAAAAAGTGAAATACGTTTACAAAAGTCGTCCGGTGAACAGTCCGGAGTTTTTGACCGGAGATCAAATTCCCGGCGCAGGCGATCGTAGCTATAGCATAACACCGTCGGAGAAAACATCTGAATTTTGCAATTGAATTAGGTTTTGTTACGGCGCCATGGATGAAATTGAAGAGAAGAAGATGGTAGAAATCTTTCTGAAAATCATCGGTCCTTCTCCGCCTTGTCGCCTTAATGTCCCTTCTTCCATCAAGGTACTTCATTTTCTCTATCTCCTTCGATCGTACTAGCTCGAAATTCATGCAAATGAGAGAAACTAGGTTTTGGTTTTTTCTAATGGCTCGTAATCAACACATACTTAGCTAAGGTTAGAATGCAAGTTTGATAAATAAAGTATACATATAGATGATTTCTGCTAGCTGGAATTGAAGTATTTAAGGCAAATTGTTGAAGTATTGGAATGAACTAGACTTGAATATAGTGTAATGGATATAGAGGATTCACACTGTAGACCCAAAGCTGATGTGGAATTGAGCTGAAGTTGGTTAATTGATTGCATGATGTTTCTATTTCGAGGCACATCGAGGAAAAAAGTGTTTTTAAAAAAAATCTATTTTGCAATGAGTAAACATTGTTGGAAAGATGTCGTCTTTGCGCGAATTATGAAGTTTGGGATGGAGTATAGTGCTGAAATTTTTTCTCTTTCTTTTTGCTAAGTTAATGCTTTGACAGTTGGAAGGATAAAGTTTGCAAGATAGTGACCTGCACTTCATGGCAAAACTAGTGAACATAAAGGGGCGATGATTCGATGAAAGTTCATATTAATTCTGGCAGCTATGGTTCATATTATAGCATTATACCTAATTAGTCGGAATTGAACTAATAAAAGAGTAATGGAAGTGGACAGAGTACAGACAGGACAAATAAGAAAGTAATGTGGACTGAAGTAAGAATATATTATGAGCTTAATGAGCATGGCCTTAGAGAGAACTTGGTGTAGTACATGGATATGTGTATCAGAGTGATAATTTCTTTTTGACGAAGGTACTCAGAGTCTGATACTGAGGTAAGTTTGAAATTAACTGAGAATCTTTGTGGGGTGTTAGACAGAAAAACCGAGTGGCAACAAGTCACTTGGTTGTCACCTTGCGGTCAAGAAAAAAATTGGAGTAAATCTAGGCCAAGTTGTAAGTTTGGTCTGCTTTGATGTCAAGAGATCCCTATAGTATTCTGATAGTATAGTTCTAATTTGGCATGTGACAAGTAGCAAATGATTGGAACTGTCTATGGAGACCCTGCATAGGGAATTTTTTTGAATCATGCGCCCAAGGATGTGGCATATGATCAATGAGGCATGCAAGCTTTAGAGTCCAGGGTTCAAATAGCATCAGAGAAAAAAAACTATATGATCTCTTCCCATCGATCTGCCTAAGTCTTGGTGGGCAGAGTAATCTGATACCTGTGTTAGTGGGACGTAATAGACTAGCAGCCAGCAGGTACATGGTGGAAACAGTTGAGTTGTGCCCAAGCTGGCTTCCCTCCGGATAGTTTATTTCACAAGTGCCCCTGTCTTCCATATGCATCTTCCTCCCTGTGTTATGCTACCACAGTGCATGCCTACCTTTTTTTCCAGGCCTCTCTTACATAGGGTTCCTGCAAAAGAATCCAAGTTTATGAGTCCTGTGATGGCCCAGAGACTACTACGACAACAACTATGCCTCAATCCCAAATAAGTTGGGTCGGGTATATGAATCCTCATTTAAGCCCAGAGACTACTGTTACTAAAAAAAGGAATTTGGAATCCAGAAATGAGAAGTTGTTGATACCTAAAGTGGCTTCTCATTCAAGTTTTTGCAAAAAATCAAAGGAATATTATGCCCAGAGACTACTGTTACTAAAAAAAGGAATTTGGAATCCAGAAATGAGAAGTTGTTGATACCTAAAGTGGCTTCTCATTCAAGTTTTTGCCAAAAATCAAAGGAATATCTCCTTAGTATCTTGGTTTTTTTTCTAATCACAAGAAAAAGGTTGTAGAAGTGCATGAAAAGATGTTGTTTAAACTTGTCTAGTCAGCTGTCATTTTAGATGCCTATAAATTAAATTCCTGGAGTTGTTCTGAATATGTTTTGACATTTTCTGTGATCTAGGTACATGAATTGAGAAAGATGATTGCTGGGAATCGACATATGCCTATCGAAAATTTAAGACTTGTTCTGCGAGGAAATGTATTGCATGATAGTGAAAATGGAGATGACAAAGTAGTCCAATTCAACAACGGAGGTGCAATTTTTTATCAACTTATTGATTACCAAAGTTGATATAATCATTTTGCATAATAAATTGTAACAGCTACACATGGGAGGATTTTATGTATGTGAGATATAGAGGTACCGTGATGTTTTGATCTCTTCTTCTACTTGTGATTGGAATGAGTGGGAAATGTACACATGTATAAGTTTGAAGATTATTCTTACAAACTCTCTGTTTTGTTGCATATTGATTCTGCTTGCATGATTTGTGTGGGGATTTTGGGTGCTTCATGCTACTTTTCTGTCTGAATCTCCTATTCAGTGTTTGAATGTTGTTGTTTTTAGTTGGTCGTCTTACTATTTTCCTTAGCTTTCTTCTTGGTTGCTCACATTTGGTGCACTATGCAACAGATTTTATGTATATGTATATATAGAGGTATCATTCTGTTTGATCTCTTTTTCTTCTTGCATTGGAATGAGTAGCACATGCACACATGTATAAGTTTGACGATTATTAACAAACTATCTGTTCTGTTGCATATTGATTCTGCATACATTTCTTTGCTTCATAGCTGAGTTATTTGCTTGATTGTTTGTTCCTGGATACTGTTCCACTTTCACATTTCCATAGCAGACGTAATGCTATGGAAATTCCTAGCCTAAAAGGAAACAAACTGGTCATATGTCCTTCCAGAGAAATTGTAAAAAATAGACCAGTTCGAAGGCTCTGTTTGTTTGAGTCTTCCTTTAGTGGCGCTGTTCAGAAAATCTCGATCAAACAACAGAAAACTGTTTCTGTGGTTACAATTGTTGAGAGTGCTAAGCCCACAAGTCATTTTTGGCTATTCTGCGCACATTTCTTTGCTTCACTACTAAGTTATTTTCTTGATTATTTGTTCCTGGATGCTGTTCCACTTTCACATTTTCATTGCTATTTTATTAGATCGTAATTAATGGAACTTCTTTTTCTATATAAAAAGGTTGAAATTCTTTTTTTTGTAGATTCACTAATAGTTGCTGTCAAACCAAAGCCACCTCCTAGGCATTTTCGTGATGAGTTTGAGGATGACGATGATGATGAACTGGTGAGTGGAAAATAAATGTCGCAAATGTATAGGAAATTTAGTTGTTGTCTGTTTTGGAAATTGAATCCAGCTCCCATGTGCACACTTCTGTTATTTCATTTTTTTCGTTTGGCAATGATTTACAAGTTCTATTATTCCCATTTCTATAAACAGAGGTTTCAGTTACCCCCATCAACTAGTAAATGGAAGAGGAAACTTTTTTATCTGCTACGTGATAAACTGAAATTTCCAGGTGAAGCTCTGACTAGTTGTTTTCATTTCTCCTATCTTTCCTGTAAAACTATCTTCTTATTCCTTTTCACCTGTTCTATTCCCTTTTCAATTGTTTGTAGATATGCTCTTGATGGTAATTTTCTCCATCAGTCCAAAGGTTTGGGTTATTATCATGACTTGGTTCATTCTGGCCTCTATTGCGCGAAGATATGAGGTTGCACCTTTATTTGTAAGTTCAGCCATTTGGTAAATCATTTACTGTGATATATATATGGAAGATTTATTTGTGTTATGAGCCATTTGGTCAATCATTTGCTGTGATATATATATGGCAGATTTATTTGTGTTATGATTCAGTAATTTTTCGGAACAGTATTATCCCACAATGTTGACTGAATGTATATATGCTTAGGAGCATACGTTGGGCTCTAAATAGAAATTTTTTGGGGAAGATCTTACTTTGATTTACAGTATATGGATTTTTGTACTAACATATATGCGGGTTAGTAGCTGCCAATTGCCATAGTGTCGCAGACTGACAAGAGAGGATTGCTCTAGTGGTTGATCCGTCACTTCAAACCAAGAGATATGAGTTTTAGTCACCAAGGGGGAATGGAAAATGCCACTGGTGGCGCCTAGGAGGAGGGGGCTTTGGGATGGGGTTTACCAAATTAAAAAAAGAAAAAAAAAGTCTCGGACTTAATAGCTTCTTATGAGTCACTTTCTGTGTTTCTGTAAGCTTACAATAGACTGAACTGTCGTTTTGCAGATTCTGTCATATAATACTGGGTTCTTTGTGCTTTGATTAAAGCGGAGAAAAGTAATGACATTTTTGCTGAAACTGATACTTCTTATCCTCGATAAGCACACAAGTTAGCATGGAAGATAATGTCACATCAATTCTGCTATTTATTGCCTCTTATATTACCTTGAAACCAACTTTGGAATTACCCATAATAAATATACAAGAGTTAGAAATGATTAAACATATTTGATGCATAAATGATTAATGTGTACTTTTTCGAGAGCTAAATATATACTAAATGCCGTATATATGTCTACTCTTATACTCTCCTACATTCATGATTATTGAACTGCTAACTACCTGCAGCATGTACACACGTGCTGGGAAATCTTAGAATTAACTATCCAAGAGTTGTAGCCTCTTATGTATGAACTTTTAAAACAATAAAAAAATTCTACTTTTTCTCAATTTGAGAAGCAGATTTCCTGTATGGTCTTGGAAAAAGAACATAGGAGTACTATTAATTCTTTTCTTAACTTAATGCAGTTACTGGCGACTGGGTTTGGCCTCATCTTTTATAATCTTGGACACCGGAAGCAGGGAGAACTTAGGTACGTGATTTTGTAGAGATATGAACCTTTAGATACAAAAGTCTTTATTCCTTTAATTTCTCTTTCTTAATCTGTGATGAGAAGATGGATTTCTTCGAGACCACTTGGACGCTCATTTACTGCGTTATAAATTTGTTTGCCTCAATTGATAGTCTATACTGTC
>JAJOOO010008960.1:0-10458 GCA_029582685.1 Solanum piurae
GACGAGCTGGCCGCCGAGAGAGCACTGAGACGAAGAACTTAGCTAGGAATTTCCCTGCCCGTGTCTACTTCTTGAAAAACCTAAAGGGTCAAGGTAAGTGTATCAAGAGAAAATGAGCAAAGCTTATGCCCGGCTAATTGAATGGAGTTCCCGGCTTTAAAGAATCAAGTTCAAGTACCGAGGAGATTTATTTGAAGAGCTTTGGTTATGAATGAATAGGCATTTGGGAACAACATTGCTTGCATTGATTCAATTGATTTGAAATGGCGGTTATACTAAACATACATATACGACCTTGAAATAAATATGAGTCGACTTCTAGCCTTTTATTCTCTATCGCTCTAGACTGGTCCTATAGCTTGAAAGAATCTACAGGCTCTTTCGTGAAGTGATTCACGGGTGGGAATCACGAATGGTCTTAAGTGAGTAGACATCTCCACTCCTTCCCTTTCTCTTGGACATCTCACTTGTAATCAATGCTTTCTTTCTTCCCATCCTCAGATCAGAGATGAAGTTGAGAGTCAACTGTGAATGGTGCTAGAGGAGAGTATGTTAAGACGCGTCCAAGCCAAACTATTACTATATCCAGTCGATGGTACTATTGAAAGGAGAATGTCGTGTCGTCCAGCGCACTTGACCACTGCGATCGATCCGATAAACCAAAACATCCTGGCCAACCAACCATTGATAATGGAACAGAGATTGAATTCTTCTCTCTTCTCTTTCAACCCTTGCTCTTGCCTCGACTTCGCCAGCAAAGCTGCCTTATTAAGCTTTGGACTTCCACCTTCAGCTAAGCACCTAACCCGTGGGACGGGGCCGACCTTCTCTTTTCTTTGTAATTGGACTTGCCCGAAAGAAAGAAAGCTTGGCGTGAGAACCCCAAACTTTTAGAATTACAACACCATCTTCTCTTGAAATCTCTATTCCAAGGATTTTCTTTGTAGCTTCCAAATCCTTCATGTCAAATTCCTTGCTCAACAATTTTTCAAAATATTTATCTATGTGATGTTGTTAGCAGCAATAAGCATATAATCAACATACAATAATAAATAAATCATAGAGTTACTAGAGATTTTCTTGTGATATAGACAACTATCAAATACGCTCATTGAGAATCCATGTGTAATCATGAATACATCAAACCTCTTGTACCACTATCTATAGGATTGCTTCAAACCATACAAGGACTTCTTCGGTCGGCATACATGATATTCTTTTCCCTCAGCTAGGAAACCTTCATGTTGATCCGTGCAGATTAAATCTTCAAGATCACTACGTAAGACAATAGTTTTGACATCAAACTGTTGAAGCTCCCAAATCAAATTGTGCAACCAATGCTTGTAGCATGCGAAATAAGCTATGTTTCAAGAATAGAGAAAAAATATCATTGTAGTCAGCTCCCTCCTTATGAATGAAACCTTTTTCAACCAATCTCGCCTTGAACCTAGCATCTTCCACTTCTGGAATACCCTTTTTCTTTCTGTAGCCCCATTTGCATCCAACTGTCCTCTTCTCCTTTGGCCTTTCAACTAAGACCCATGTCTCATTTTTGTGATAGCTAACCTCCATTGTGCACATCATTGCAAGAAGTTGCTTCAATATACAAGAAGGAATCGAGATCCTTAATCTCTTCTTCTACAACTATGAACTTATATGGAATAAGTTTTTCTCGCTCTGTGAGACGTTCTAGTTTCTGTATCTGCCCTTTTTTCCTTTCCCTTCGCAATTGTGTATGGTTCATTGACATCAAATTTTTCAAGATCTGCATCTTTTGACTCATCAACTTGAGTCTTTTGATCGCATTATTTGGTAAGATCCACCTTCTTGTTGTTCTCATTTTTCAGATAACTCCATAGAACTTTACGAAGATCAAGTATAGATGATTCATCAAAGGTAACATCTCTACTAACTACAAATTCGAGTAAAGACAAACGCCAAAGCTTGTACCCTTTTACTCCATCTACATACCCTATAATATGGCCTTCTTAGCCCTTAGTTTAACCTTTCCTTAATTAACATTATGATAAGCTAGACACCTAAATATTCGCAAGTATGAATAGTTATAGGGTTCACCTGACCATACCTCATTCAGAGTCTTAAAGTCAATTGCTGATGTTGGGGATTGATTGACAATATGATAAGCAGTGCGATCTACTTCAGCCCAACACACTTTGGTTATTTTGGCTTGTAACATCATACAACGAGCCTTCTCAAGAAGAGTTTTGTCCATCCTCTTGGTAACTCCATTTTTGTTGTGGTGTGTGCTTGACTGTCTTATGTGTTGCGATCCCATGAACCTTTCAGAACTCATTGGAATCTTCACTGCAAAAATCCAAGCCATTGTCTGTGCAAACATACTTGATTTTTCTCTTCATTTGATACTCAACCAAAATGATTATTTAAATTCTTCAAAAATATCACCTTCACCTTCAAGAAACGTACCCAAACCTTTCGTGAAAAATCATCAATGAATATGAGAAGATACCTCTTTCCTCTAGTCGATGGAAGCTTATAAGGACCCCATAAATCTGAATGGATGTAGTCTAGCATCCCACCTATATTGTGTTGAAGTTGACCCTCTTCTTCTTCCCTAAGACATAGTGGTCACAAAGTTCAAGTGTGGTTATCTTTTCACCATTCAAAAAGTTGTGATTTCTCAATATCTTTGGTCCTCGTGCGTTCAGATGACCTAGTCTCATGTTCCATAATCTTGCCTTGCCATCATCAGATAATTACACTGTAGATGCATTTAGAGTACCAACAATGGTGCTTCCTACTAGTGTGTAGAGGACATCCTCTAGCTTGGCCTTCATCATGACTGAAGACTCTTTAATCACTTTCGTAGTTCCTTCTTCGCTCATGTACTTGTAGCCTTGTTTATCTAGAGTACCAAGGGAGGTCATATCTTATGTAAATCAGGAACACGACAGACTTTTGTAATATTCCTCACAATTCCATCATGGCAGCGAACTCGAACTGAAATAATACCAACTATTTTACCACTTGCATTATTGCCCATTATTATGGTTCCTCCACTTGTCTCATAGCGCCTGAACCAATCTCTTTGGAATGTCATACGTAGAGTATAAACATAGTCTAACACCCATTTGTTGTCTTAGAAGCCATTATTACATAACGTTGTTAGTGCATATAAATCATCAAAGCCATGTACCTTCTCAACAACGGATACATTCACCTTTTCTTTGGACTTTGACATAGGGTAATCCCATTCAAAGTGACCCTTCTTGTGACAGCCCAACACTCCACATTCTTTTTATTCAAACAAGACTTTGATCTGTACTTTGATTTTCTCCTTCCTTGTTAGCTAGTACAACCTCTCACAAAGAGCCCACTATATTCATCACCTTTTTCTCCTTCAAAATGCCTTCACACATCATAAGAGTTAAGTGCTTGTCACACTTTCTCAAGAGTGATAGGCTCCTTAATATACATCATTGAATTCTCAATATCATGATATTTTGAAGTCAATGAAAATAGCAAAGCATATGCAAGTGTCTCCTCATTCTTTTTAATTCCTATAGTCTGTTAGTCCATCACAATGTTATTGAACACATCTAGATGGTCTTGAAACAAATTACATAACTCCATATTAAATGTGTGAAGATGTCGTTGTAAAACATCCTTGTTTTCATTAATTGGTCATGGTAAAGCCCTTCCATTCTTTCCTATAATTGTTTGGGCATCACCTCAGTACTTATACTCACTTCACAAAACACGTTATGTGCAATGGACAGTTGAATTACACTAAATTCATCTCCTTCAATCTTTTCCTTATCATAATCTAATGTGTCATCAGGGTACTTTCTGTCAATTTCATGGATTGAACCTTCCCTCTACAATAACACCATCATCTGAATCTTGTTGATATTAAAGTTGGTGTGCCAACTAAATCTATCAATTTTAAACTTCATGGAACTCATCGTTACTTGCTCTTCCTCTTCTACTATAAAATATTTGAAAATACAGAAAATGAATGTAATTCTTTTCTGATGTGGAAGTTCAGACTGTGCTGCAACCACAAAGCATACTAAGATAGAACTTTCACTATGATACCAATGGTTAGTGGAAACTGAAAGTAAATAACAAGGAAAAACAACAATATTTAACATGGTTCAGATCAGAATGATCCTACATCCATAGAGAAAAACTGCATGTATTTTAACAATGAAAGGGGAGAGATCCCAAATGAAGCAAAAAGTGTTGTTCTACTAATTCTCTACTCTTCTAATGTATTTTGATATGAGTTTAGGATGATTTCAACAATGAAGAATGACCATCCTTGTATAGGTGGTCAATCTTGGGCTCCAAGCACAAAGAAAAGAAATACAAAATTTGTCTTACACTAATTTTAGATTGCTCTCCAAGTTCAATTCCTAGGAAAGTAAATTGGCACATGGAATTTTCTTCCATTGGGCATGACCTTACAAGGAACAAACTATCTCTTTCAACCCCAATACCCAATCTCAGATCGGACCTCGATACACTAAAACAAGACCCGACACTAAAACTGCACCCCCACATCTGAACTGGACCCGACTTAAAATTCCAGACCTTTCCCCAACACCCACTACGGGACCCAACTCTTAAAAGTAGATCGAACCCCGATAGTTGATATTAGACCTGACCTCTATACTTGACCTGAGACCCCACCTCAACTCCTGACTTTAAACCTAGGATCCAATTTTCAAAAAAAAACTTAACCCCAACTCTCGACACAAGACCCAATATTTGAATCGGGACTCGCCCTTAAATCTTTACTAGAAACCCGACTTTAAAATCTGGACCAAACCCTAACAACCGACTTAGGACCAAACTTTAGAATATGACATTGACATCCAATTCGGGACCCATCTTTCGAATTGGAATGCGACCTCGAACACAAACCTCGATGACTAATTCGAGATCCAACCCCAACTTCTAAATTAGGACCCAATTTTTAAATCACGACCCGACCTGGAATTCCACCCCTACACTATGACCAGAGACCTGAATTGAGATCCGACATATAAACTGGGACATGAATTTTGAACCAGGACCTGACCAGACACATATCTTGGACCTGATCAAGAACCTATATTCTGATTTGGGATCCAACCCCGATACCTGACCTCGATAACCAATTAGGAATACGAACCCAACACCTAAACTGGGACCTGACCTCGACTCTCGACCAAAAACTCGATTCTAACAGCCGACTCAAATTATCACCCTAACACCCAGCCCAAAATTCAACCTCGAATGCTTACTTAGGATTCAATAGTCAAATTGAGAATTGACCAAGAGCCCATTTGGGACTTGAGAGTTAAGTTTTGAATAAATGTTGTGAGTTGGGTCCCGAATAAAAAATCACGAGTCAGATTGCAAATTATCGGGAATCGGTAACCGAGATTTTATTTAGGGGTGAAAGTTGAAAATGATTTATGGAAAATATTTTCCTAATTATTTTTGGAGGTAAGTCATTTTTCTTAATTTTGAGACAATAATTTTAGTTGAAAAACATTTAAGTCAACCATACAAGAAAAAATGGAAATAACACAAAACTTGTGTCTTTATCTTATTATTTTTTTATTTCTCCTTCTTTCAAATGATAGGTATATCATGTATTTGTATTCTGATATTTGTGTGATGTTTTTTATTTTTTATTTTTCAGAAAACAGTGCTTTCTTTCGAGCTTCATATCTAAGTTCAAGGCAATCTTCTCTGCTTTTATCACGTGGGAAAAATAGGAATGCAAATTTTCCTTCTAGGAAGATGATTGTATCACTATCGTATATGAAAATTTTGAGCATAGGAATCATCCATCCATTGAAATCATTCTTGATGAGTGCCTCTTTGAGGTATTCAAACGTCTTCCCAGTGGCCAAGAGAGAAGTGTTTTGCTTGTTTTCAAGCGCTGGCTTATGTTTTAAAGCAAAATTCACAAGGATGAAATTGCAGAATCTAATGGTATAGAAGGTGATAGATATCTTGTCAAGTCCCTTTTTGGTAGGGAAGCCACAAATGTCATATTTGCTGCTATTATCGTTGGAATTGCAAATCGCAAAGGCTTAGCAAAGCTATATCTTTTGGGAAACAATCCTTGCCGTGGTGTGTTTATTTTGGTCTCAAGGCTATCACTCGAGGTTGCCTTACTCTTAGTGATCTTTCCTTTTGGAATGTTTCTTTTGTTCGTGATGAAGGCTTATCTGAGATAGCTCATGTGTGTCATCTATTAGAGAAGCTAGATCTTTTCCAATGCCCAACAATTACTAACAAGTCTTTGTTCGACATTTCCATGAAATGTCCCAATATGACGTCTTTAACAATACATTCTTGTGCAAACATTGGGAATGAGTTTCTCAAAGCTGTGGGTCAATACTGTCAGAATCCAAATCTTGTCGCATTAAAAAATTGTCTACTCATTGGGGATCAAAGAATTACGTATCTCTTTTATTCAGCTAGACATGTTTTAACAAAAGTAAGACTCCATGCACTATGCATCAACAACATCTCTCTAGGTATTATTTCACATCATGGAACTTCAGTCTCACTTCAGAACCTTCGGTTAAAGAAATGCTACATGATTACCCAGTTTTTAACTGTTGTAGGAAACTGTAGTCTCTTTCCTTGGTGAGCTGCATTGGTGTGGAAGACTATCCATTACCTTTGGTGGCTCATTGTTGCAACTCACTGTATCTTTGGATCTTCGTAATTGTCTTGGAGTAGGCAATGCTACCATTGTTGTAGTAGTTGGACGGTGTCGTAAGTGGACTCATATAGAGCTGAGTGGGCTTCTTAGAATAACTAACGAGGGGCTCATCCCTCTGTTCATAATTGTGTAGCTAATTTTGTGGCGGTGAATTTAAGCGGGTGTGTAAATATTACAGACATTTTGTTTCAGCCATAGTTAAGTTGAATGGAGAATCTGTGAAGTCTCTGCTCGTAGATGGTTGAAAATATGTTATTGATGCAACATTAGTAGATATTTGGAACTGTTGTTGCATGGTTAGTGTACTCGATGTTTCAAGTGTGGAGTCACTGATTTAGGGATTACAACTTTGGCCACTACTATACAACTTCATTTGCGGATCCTCTCACTGTCCGCTTGCCCTTTGGTGTCGGACAATATCTTACCCTTCTTGCTTGATTTGGTTCAGAACCTTCAGGGCTTGAACATACAACACTATCTCAGAATGAGCTCTATAACTATTGATGCACTTGTAGAGATAAATCCAGGTTGTGATATCCTTTCCTAAGTAGGTTCTCTGGATGGGAGAGACTCTTGTATTTGGGTTTTATATAGAATTTTCATCTTCCGCTATTGGAAAATACATAGTTTTTCAACGTTTACTTTGCTTTCCAAGCATACATGTGTTAATTTGCATTTGCTAAATTAGCAGAAGAGTTAAATGGGTATCATTGTTTCTCATTATTGAGGAATAAAGATTAAACGCTAAGTTGACTTCTTTACTTCAACATTCATTATATTCATTTTTTTGTTTCCCAGATAAGTACTCAAGTGACAGCCCCATACCATGCGAGGTTGGTTTAAGGGGAAAACAAGAAAATTCCTATTTTAATTTTTCTTTTTCACTGAATGCTCCTATTGCATAGTGAGAGTTATGCCAATAGAGGTCGCACATACATACTAAAGTTTTTGCCTCTACTCTTCTCTCTATCTGAGAGTTAGATTCATCAAACTATATTTATTTCTTTCAATTATATATGTAACAACATTCATTGAAAATTCTAATCACATTTGAGGAAAAAATTGCCCAAGGATCTATCTGAGTAAATAGAGCAGAGCACATCTATATCTTGTTTTTTGTACCTTACCTATTTTTGCATATACTGATCATTCAAAGTTTCACATATATATTTTATACACTCATGAGATGCTTGATGACGCTTTACATGAACTCCGTCTTTTTTCTTAATGCAGCCATGTGAGCAAGCATGTAATAAGTAAAGACAACTTTCTATGAATCCTCCAACATAGTAAAGTGATTTGTGCTATTTTAATTTATGCACTACATTAAGATCCTCCACAAGTTCTCAACCTTCTTTAATAGTTTGCATACATTTTCCTCAACATTTTGCACTTCCTCAAGAAACAGAAGATCCAATTCATATTAATGTTTGATGTTGCTCGCTCTTTTCTCAATCTTCTTTCGTAGTCTCCATATGTTGCTCGCTCTTTCGGGGGTAATATATTGATGGAGTTTGTCTTCTTTGACAAACAAGTGCACCCAAAAGTTTTTACCCGCTAGATAAAGAAACTTCCAGGTCTCTTTCATTGTCCTTCAGAGCTAACTAACCTATTTCGAGCAAAGGAAGTAATGGATTTTGTCAAGTTTTGTTTGAAAGGTAACATTTCTTCTCTTTGATTCTATGTTTTTGTTAGTTTTTACATACAAATCAGAAGAACCTAAGACCATAATCTTGGTCCCATTATGGAACTCAAAATTCAATTTATTTGAAATCCATCCAACCAATTTTGAATTTTGAACCCTAGATGTTTGGGGTCTATAAATGGAACCCCCTCTTCTCCCATTTTTACTCGGTTCTCAATTTCAGATTTGATTGAGTTAAAAAATAAATTCTAGCGAGTTCAAGTTTACAAAAATTCTTAATTTCAGCTAGTCGGAGTTGTCCCCTAGTAAAAATGTCTCAACAACTTCAATACATCTGCCAAAGCTTACCATGGAAAAATCAACTTTCAAGTTTGCGCATGATTTCATTACAAAACCAAAGTTATATATAACTGAGCTATATGTCTATGAAATATGAAAAATTATATAACTAGGAAAACATGTAATATATATTTATAATATATCATTATTGTTTGAAAGAATTACAATATGTAGCTATAGTTAGGGTGTTATTATTTTCTCTTTCCTCTCTACCTCTCTCCTCTCTCTCAGCACTCTCGCTCGTCTCTCTTCCTCTCTCCTCTCTCTCTTTGCATGCTTGCTTGCCTCTCTCCTCTCTCCTATCTCTCTTTCACGTCTTCCTTGCCTCTCTCCTCTCCCTTCGCCCTCTTCTATCTCTCACCTTTCTCTAACCCCTTCTCAATACAAATGGTATTAATTAATTATACAAATAACAATGTTAACAGATAATTATACAAACACAAATGATAAGTGTCAATAATACATATCCTCTTCAGTGATAGAAAATACAAATACACATGTATTCGCTAATACAACACTCACACATCATTCATACAAATTGTCACGCACTGAGCTACCCCCGAGAGGCAGACAGAGGACCTAGGATCATAAGTGACTCCAAGCTAACCCTGCTGGCATAATATGTGCATACTAAGAATAATAATCACTGATGCGGAAGCTAATCATAAGTAAATCTGAAATGATGGGGAGTACCCATATACTAAAACTGAATATATGAAAACTGATGAGTTTAATACAAAGAAAATATTAATTCAATTCTAAGATAAATCTAACTATGTCTGAAATAAGCCTCTAAACTGACTAGAAATGTTGGGATATGCCACAACTAGATCTAGCAAAAACTAAAGACTAAAAGCGATAAAGATAACCATGTCACTAGTCCTTGAAGAATGAGGACTCACCACTGATGCTGCTGAACTGAAGATCGGGAACCTATCTAAGCGTGATCTGGAAGCTGAGAATCTGAACCTACATCACAAGAAGATGTAGCACAGAGTATGCGTCATTACTTGAAAAGTACTGAGCATGCAGGATAGAATAAAACTGAAATAAACATATAAGTGAAAAAGCAATAAAGAAAGAGTATAATCTGAACATGATATAGATACTAAATACTGAGCTAATTGAATGCAATGACCAATTTATAACATGCTGACTGAATACTGACTGTACTGAAAATGGTCAATGCAATAGAGTCTGACTGAGTTGTGGGAGCTACTAATAACTGATAATAAAACCACATGAGCTAAATGTGGAGTCTGATGTATACGCCCTATCGAGAGGACCCAATACACCTGGCCAAAGGTGTAGACGCATGCTGGCGTGATCACTAAAATGATGCCCACAGAGGGGACTTACAACCTACGTGGCTTGTAGTTTTGGGACTATTCGGGTACGCTGAACCCTAGTCCAACTCGATATTATGCTACTCCCAATAGATTAGGTGATTAACACATTATGACTGAATTTCTGTAATACTGGATAGCTTAAAACTGAACATGCAAAACTGAGAATGCAACAATTAATCTGATAATGATGCATTCATAAACTAAGGCATGTATAACTAAATACTTAAATATCTGACCTAGAATGTATAATTCAAGAACTAAAGAAATAAATAGCTAGGATTCTAAAATTCATGCAATAAACTGAACAATAACATGATAATCTGATTTGGAACATCTAAATAACTAATTCATGATGATATGTTGAAATTCTAGAAACCCTAGGTCTGTTCATAATCATGGAATCAAGAATCTGA
>JAJOOO010008961.1:0-17598 GCA_029582685.1 Solanum piurae
TCATTTTAAAGAAAATGAACTTTACTCTTACTCTTTACTCAACTTCAAAGCTTAAGTCTTAAAACAAAGTTTAAACATTTGTAAAAGACTTCTTAAAAATATGGTTCACGCCGAATTATGGACTTGAACGACTCAATGAAAGGTTTTCAATAACCATAGATAGACTCAAATACTTGGAACTCAAGAACTTCAATGATACTACTAATTTCAAGAATGCTCAACTCAGAGGGTTCATGCGTAATTATGAGCATGAACTACTCAACTCAAGGACTCAAATATACTTCTCATCTCAAGATTGTTCGACTCATAATGTTCATGCGGAATTATAGGTATGAACAAATCAACTCATGGACTTCATGGGTAATAGGTAATAGTCCCATGATTAGGATTATAATCTCAAAAGGGTTAGGAACTCGATACTCAAGACTTAGAACTTGAAGATACTACTCCTTTCAAAGATACTAAACTGATGGAGTTCATGCGGAAGTTATGGGCATGA
Organism: Solanum piurae; assembly: GCA_029582685.1. Lineage (NCBI taxonomy): Eukaryota > Viridiplantae > Streptophyta > Magnoliopsida > Solanales > Solanaceae > Solanum > Solanum piurae. The sequence goes on from JAJOOO010008961.1 coordinate 500, forward strand.
ACGACTTGACTCAAGGGTCAAAATATCAATAAGGAACTCAGGTATACGACTCTTCTCATTCTCATACTTACTTCTCAAAACTTCACTCAAATTTATGGTGGATATCAAAGGATTCACAATTGAACTCAAAGACTTTCTTGAACTCTACACTTAACTCTCTCTTGAATGTGAATTATGAATTCAAGAGTTATGGTTCATAATACGAAGGATCTAGGTGATAGTGTAGACTCATGAATATATTCTCCTCACTCTCATGCTCACTTACTCGAATCTTGAAATAAGTTATTAGAAGTTATAGAAGACTCCTCAAAGGACTCAAAGGGAATTTCTCAAAATGTCCGAAAGAACTCTCAAGACTTGACTCTCAACTCTACCTTGAATGTGATTTATGAACTCAAGGTTGTGATTTGTGATAGGAATGATCTCGTGATGTTTAGGAATGTTTTTAGATAGTTAAACATGAAAAATGATCAAGAAATCACTATCTGGAAGCAAGTCCGCGATGCGGAGATGAATCAAAATATTTGGTCGGGAATTAAATTTTGAGGCAGAGAGGTCTGTGACCTTTCCGCGACGCGAAGAGCAAATTTATGAAATGAGGAGGCAGGTCCACGATGCGGAGCAATGTGCCAGATTCGCTCGATTTTTTCCTTCTTTATTTCTAACCCCAATTCACTTAAACTCGGTTCTTTTTCTCAATTCCTGCTAAGATTTAGATACCCAGCACATGAACACAAGAACCTACTCATAAACAACTAAAAAATCGACATGATTTCATCAAGGAACTCAATAATCTCATCTAAACTCAAGAACTAAAGCCAATTTCAATAATATCATATTTTCAACTTTCTAGAACAAACTTAACGCTGAAATTAACATGATTGACGTGTGGGTGAACAAACCCAACACTATGAAAGCTTACATACCTGAAAGAACCATCTTCTTGAAGGCCTTAGAGTTTCTTGAATTCCTTGAGCGTAGAGTTTTAGAGTGGATGAGAGGGTTTAATTTATGAAAACTGATTTTCTACTCGTTTAGGGCAATTAAGATGACCCCTAAGGGATTTTAGGACTAAAATACCCTTAAAGAAATAATTAAAACGAGGGGAGTCGGAATAATTTTTCACCAGGCAGTGAGGTCTGTATTGGCTCCGTAACACGGCGTCATCATAGAGCTGCGCCAGGTTTGTGCGTCGTTAGTAAATCAGTCATAAATTTTTACTCAAAGCTCAGAATTTAGCAAACTCGACGACGTTGGAAAGAGGACTCGAAGGGATTTAATTTTCCATCTTGTAGCTCACTAACTCATCATATAATAGGAGTTCTGATCATTTGAAGTTGACCCAAAACTTAAGAAAACTTATGAATGACTTGAATGCTTTTCTCTTTAGTTTTTATTGGAACTCAAGGTGCTACATCTATTGACCTTAATACTCAAGAAATTTTAAATTCCTTGCAAAAATCTCACTCACTAAGAAGAACGGTTCGAGTCTTTGCTCAAAAAATTTCTAAGGTGTTACAAAGTGCATCATCGAATCACTGAACATTTTAAATCTGACCACACATCATTTCCATAAGTATATCACTTCAACCTTAGTACAGGATCTAACATCCAAGCCATACACGACACCAACTACTCACATGAGGAAGTACGCACGAGTCATCAGATAAGTGAAAGAGAATGGACTGAAGCGATAAAAATCAGAACAGACAAAGGATGCATGATAGAGATTCAAGAAGTGGAGATTTTCCCCAAAAGTCACTATAGCCTCTCGAAGATAAGTACAGACGTCTCTGACGAATCCTCGAGACTCTACTTAGACTCAGCTTGTACACACGTGAGACCTATGAACCTGGGGCTCTGATACCATTTTGTAACGATCCAAAAATGGATGTGATGGCACTCGTATTATCCCACCAAGACAAATCAGCCTAAAACTCAACCATTACAATAAAATGTGGAAATTTTATAATAAACTAAAAAATACCCCCAAAATCTGGTTATCACGTGTACAATCCTCTAAAGTATTACAATTGATTCAAAAGAAAAACACAAGTCTCAAATGACATTGTTTCTAGAATAGAACAAGATCATAAATAGGAGTAAGAAGGTCCACTGAAATGACAAGCAGCTACTTCACAAACCTCCATAAGAAGCCTCAGAGAAGGAGAAAAGAAAAAAAAATATCACAAAGTTCCGAACTAGTAACCTACAAAAATGTAGAAGCAAGGGATGAGTACCAAACCACACGGTACTGAGCAAGTAAACTTCTAAACACAAGCTAAGGGAATAGAATACATGTACTTCTTACACACCAACCGAACCTCCAAAACTACAAACCTGCATAAAACCAACCCAACCTAACAATTCGCAGTTTACATAACACCTGTTATACCCCATTTTAACTCAAGGTCAACACGGTGTACAACATATTGATGATTTCCAAATTATTAACTAACTTAAGAAGTCGCCACCTAATTAATTATGGTGAATTAGGACACCTAAATATTTAACTAAGTAATGCTAAAATTGACTTCAATTAAGGTCTACTAAACCTATGTGATTCTAGGTAAGGGTTCTAATTATCCTAAAGAAAAGGTGTATGGAATCCTTTAAAATCTGTTAAAAACAGTTAACCGGCCAAACTTAGGCTAATTAATTAACTAAAAATTAGTGCTAAACAATTAAAAAAACATGAGTTGGAAAACATTTTAACATTAAAAAAACTCTTTTATATTTTGAAAGAATTAACTTACATTTTTCTTTTAAAAAAATAAATAGATAATCACTTGTTTTAAATGACAATTGTTGGTACAAAATTTGGTACCAAAATGTATACTAAAAGAAAAGTCTCCGTATAGGAAGTTAATATGCATGCCTTTAAAAAGTATTGTTTACACCTTGAAATCAATAACACATTCTGCACTTGAAAGACTCTTTAGAATTTAAAATAGAATAAATATTTAGTAAAAGAAAATCATTTGTTTAAAGTAACTTTGTTTGAACCAAAATTTATTGCTAAAGATCTGAAAATAATAAAAAAAAGATTTGTGTTTGTAGTAGCACTATAAGGACTCAAAGCTCCTTTTAAGACATTTGCAGGTAATTAAAGATTTATAAAGGAGAATTTTCCAGATTTCCTTGCTACTGGATGAGTCTTGAGGATGCGCAACACAAAGTAAAAGAGTAGATGCACATTTTCATAGTCTAGTGATAGCACGAGACTATACGGCGGTGAGAGTCTTTCGTGAAGACTCCATTTAGCTCCCGAAATGTTCATGCAAGTAAAGAGAAGGTAATGAGAATTAGTAAGACAATTAAACCTTACTTGATATTCAATAAAGTAGAAATAGAATTGAGTTAAATAGCACAATGAATATACCATCCACAATTTAAATAGCACAACGAACTACTCGTTAAAAGACTTGAATTAAATAAAATACTTATGTCATAAGTTTTCAAGATTTATACATGTTGTAATGCTATTACTTAAATTAAAAATAAAACAAAATACATACACAATATAATTAACAAAAGAGCACAAAACATAAATTAGTACTTTGTATGCAAAAAGTAAGTTGCACATGAATGTTTATAGTCATGACTTTTAATAAAAGAGAACTTAGTTGCTAACCATTTTTTTTTATATTTGTAACTAAAACAGGGACCATATTCATCTTCCTTAAGCATGTTATACATGAGAAAAATATCAACATTGAAACTTTAACATATAAGCACACAAAATAAATCACTTAACTGGGAATGAAACAACAACAACACAACTCATGTAGATCTAATTATGAAACTAAGTCATTAACAAATATTTAATTATAAAGCTAACCCATTCTTTAAATCCAAGGTCTAGTAAATGAGGGGAAATAATTTTTGATCTGTATAAATCTCAGACAGGATACAAACACATTGTTAACATCAACATATAATAATAGTGAACTAAATAATATTAGTTCTAGTAGAATTCGAGAGAAATCTAAAACTTATAAGATACAGGGTGCGAAGCTACTGTAGTGTATCCACAATTAGAGCTTATATTTTAAGAAAAAATAATAATATGATCTGCACCATATTTGAACTAAACAAAACAAATATTATATTTCTTCAACACGCTTTTACATAGGAATGCATACATATATCAAATGATCAGCAACCTGGAGCAAGAACTAATGCATATATACTATAAACACAACCATCTCCTTTTATTCATAATTTCTAAAACATAAAAAAAAAAAGAGAAGAAATGAATTTAGATTTGAAATGAAATACATAAATACAGTTTTCACATAACTTTGAATACAGCTAAACTAGGCAAGAATTTCTCTACATATAAATTTCTTAGAGTAACATAACGTTTTCCCACAGAAACAAATCAGAGAAAAAAGAAGAGAATGTCACCTGCTATAGGGCAGTGAACGGGGTTGCTGCGATCAAGTGTCTATATTCGAACAATGACAAACTCGAACAGGCTTGAAACTTGAGCTTCGATCGAGATCAAAAGAGGGTGCCAAGGCAATATTTTACAACAGAAAATAGTAGTTGAGTAGTACTATAGTGCAATGGAAAAAGCTTCTTAAAAATGAATGACAAGACTTCTATGGCGGCTGAAACTCTGCTCTAATATGAATGTCAAGGCTGCTTATTTATAGGAGAAGAATGATAGGGTTAGAGATTTTGAGCGGGATTTTTCCAAAATCGAGTCAAGAGACCCGTTTGAATTTTGAACATTGCGTGATTGACATGAAAATAGAGTAGTTGAGCCCTGTCCATGGCTTACAAGTTTTGTTGTTTTTCTGAAAATGGAATGCGGAAGAGAGACAAGACAAGACGCGACTACTGGGTTGAAAATTTTGAAATTAGGTTTCCTAGGGGATAATGGGCTTTTTAGGGATATTCACAAGGAAATTATATGGGCTGAAAATGGTTTGGGCTAAAAAAAAATGGTTGGAGAGACTCTTTGGGCTTTAATCAATTTTCTTAGGCTTTTTCCTTTCTTCTTTAGATTATATTGGGCTTCTAGCTTAATAGGTGATACAAAATATGTTATAAAAATAATAATTTACATAAAAATATTAATATTATGACTTTATGCTAATATAAAAATATAAATACAAAATATTGACTTATAATTAATTTAACAAAAAAATGACACTTGAAATAAAATGACGATTATCGATTATTTAAGAAAAAGAGGTGTAAAAGTGATAATAGTAATTTCGACAATAAAACATATAACTTTAGTAGATAAATAGTTGTAGTAGTAAAAATAATTGTGAAAAAGGATAATTTGATACATCATTAAATTAAAAGCTCGAAAACAATAAATTAGAAGAAAGGAGAGTCAAAATTGGGTGTCAACAACACCCAGCTCAACAACAATCACTTTAACAAATTACATATCATCAACAACAAACTCAATATTCATCAATCACAACTTCCACAAAAAAGCACTCACAATATCAACAACACACAAGATCAAGTTCATCAAGGATAAAAATGTGCAATGCGATGAAATGTAATGTCAAGTATAGTGATGTATGTCTGACCTAACGATACACACCCGTTGTCTTTCAGTCCAGGGCCCATGGTGGACATATCTGTCCATGCATCCATCGCGGCGTGCAATACGACCCTCGATAATAGTAATCATCGCGGCGCACGATACATCCCTCAAAATATAGTATCCATCGCGGCGCGCGATACGTCCCTCAAAATGGTACATCCTCTTTAATTTCTTATTTTTTCTCAATTCACATAACACTTGTCACAACCAAGTATCAGAACAATGCAAATGACATGTTCACACAAATAATGAGGAGATGACCATTTTCATAACATTGCACAATTCACAACAACACAATCATGATACAACATCAACAATGATTCAACAAGCCTTTCAAACCATTATCAACACATCACACACAAACAATTAATCACATTGTCTTTTACTACCCTTTTTTCATCATTAGAATTATTCAATGCGGACAAGTCAACCCATCATCAAGTATCATTACCCCCAAACATATATTACAAGGAAATACACGAATTCCATACACTTAACAAGGGTTTAGAAATCCACTTGCCTCAAATAGTCGAACAGTCACTTCGGGACTTGAGTCTTCCCTTTCATTGGGTTTCCAAATCAATGCAATCTATTCCAATAAGTAATTACAATAAAATTTCAAAACTAACAACACTCATATTACTATATGTCTAGTTTAGATCCAAAAACTCACCCCAAATTTATAATCAAATTCTTAAATCTTGATGCCAATTGACATGCCAACTCTTTCAATTTTCTCCAAATTTTAAGCCTAAGATTAAGTCTCAATATATCAAAACATGAATCATAGTGTGTTAATGAAGAAAATCTTAAACATCAAATTTACGCTAAGCCTGAGAATTAGTAATTGACCGCGTAAGAGAATGTGTCAATTTTGACAATTCCCAAATTTTCCCCTCATCACCTAATCATTGTTATATGATTACTTCATGATTATTGTAACAATTTTCCATCAAATATTCTTTGCCCAATTCACAGAAACCACCAAAATATTGTGGCAGCCACATTAATTCAAAGTCCCGTCTTTTTATTTACAATTAATTTAATTAGCTACAAGTTTTATCTCTTCTATTTTAATCCAAAATAAAATCGCACATCACAATAATGATTCAATAATCAAGCCGACGAGAGGGAGTTACTCGGATGGTAAGCACCCCTCACTTCCAACCCAAAGATTGTGAGTTCGAGTCACCAATGGAGCAAAAAGGGTGAGAACTCCTAGGAAAGATTAAAAAAAAAATTCAATAATCAAGCCACCGCCGACAACATCATTGGTTAGTAACCAATTTTACTTATAGAGCTAGCAATGACATCACCAACGTGTGTTTAAAATATGAATGGCATAGCCAATCAACAATCATACTAGCAGTAAATTAATATAATAATAATAATAATAATAATATATATATATATATAACAATAGCTCCTCACCCCATAATAAAATAATGATTTAACATGTAACCTAAAAATTTATTATAAACTAAGTGGAGAAAATTAATGTAGCAGGCATATACAAAAATGGAAGGCCGGGGGAAATTTGCTTACCTGCAAACCCTTCGTCTCCTTTTGACGTTGCAGAGAACCACAATTTAAGCCGTAACAATTTCGTATGATAAAAAATATTAACCCTTCTTTCTTTAATTTGTTTTCTTAATACATGGGCCAGGTGGTAAGAATATTAAATAAAATAAGGATTTGATCCATTAATCACCAACTAAAAATAACTATCTAAAAGAATACCCGTAAATTAATTAACTATAATAAAATGAATATTTGAAAATTTTCAAACCCACTTCACCGACTAATCAGGAATTACTCGGGGTAAATATCGAGAGGATTAAAATAGTAATTTACAGAAGTTTACAAATTGACCTTCCATCATTACACATACAACAACCACGCTCATGATAACACAATCACAAAGCATTATTATAATCATATTTACAAGTAAGGAGGGGATTAATAGAGAAAGCTTATCTGAAAAAGAATGTGATCCAAATCTTGTTGTTTTCATAGAGACATTAACAGTAAGTACTAAAATACAATTTAGAGGTAGAAAAATATTTATCACTTAGAGGGATAAACATTCATGAGAATCATAAAATTATGGGCAAAGGCATAAATTATTATTTTTTGGTCTCAAATATAAAAAAAATAGATGAAAGATGAAAGATGTAGCAACTGGGTTAGATGAATCTTACCGGGAAGAGGTCTGTTAAATAAAATTGAACATCCGAACTCAAATTTTTTTAATCAATTCGGCTACTACCATTTTGGTTCACCATCGTCATTGGCTAGAGATTTCATTTCCGTCGGAGCCTGTTGATGGAGCAGCAATACTCTTGTTGTTGTTTCCGTCAGCCTCGCTGGAGGAGTGAAGAGAGGAGAGCAGAGGCGCTGCCCCGTTGGGCTCATGCTGGTCGATTTATCGGCATGCATGTGGTGGTTCGCCGGTGGTGTTTGGGTGGTCGTTGCTAGAAGAGAAGATGTGAGGGAAGAGGAGAAAGACAGAAGAGGGGTTTCGCTGGCATTTATGGTGGTTTGCCGGCAAAGAGGAGGAGAAAGGGGCTCGTTTGGTGGTTGTCGTCGGTGGTTACTGGAAAGGGCGAGGAGAGGAGGTTGGAGGAGTCTGGCGCTGGTGGCTGTTTCACCAGAGATGGCGGACAACTACCGGGGAGAGCGGAAGTCTAGGGTTCCGCTTGGTGGTCTTCACCATTGAGCGACGCTGGTTTTGAAAGAAGAGGATGAATGAGTGAAAATGTTAAAGGGTTTTGGGGTGTTAAGAGTATTAAAATAGGGGGAGAAAGATTAATAGATCCTGACTATTGGATCTAAATAAATGAACGATCGTGATTTAAAGAGACATTGATCAGGTAAGATGGACGGCTGGGATGAGATTTGAGATATGAGACTTGATGGGTTACGATTGAAATGAATTGTGAGAAAATGGTTATAATACGAGTAAACAAGTGGCTATAATGGAAAGGAAATTGAAGTGATAGGCTAAAATTGGTATAAGATTGAATAGAAAAGGCTAGAATTAAAATAAATTGAGTAGAAAATGCTATAATTTAAATAATTTGGAGAAAAACGAAATGAATTGCAATTTAATTAATAACACACTATACACATAATAAAATTTGCATATGAAATAATCATACTTAAATCTATTAATACACGCTAAATAGATAAGCAAATTAATTATTTCAAATTTAACAACTAATAATAATAATAATAATAATAATAATAATTTTGAAAATTATGAATGTTAGTGTATATAATTATTTAGATAAAAATAAAATATAAATTTAAACAAATAGTAAAAGAAATATTTTTTTACAATACATTTAAAATCGAATATCAATTCAGAAAGGGTTGTAGGTCTGTCGAAATTGGGTGTCAAAATATAGGTATTACCCTCTAAAACCAATGAATTATCGATGTTCTGTTGTGTATATCACTAAACGAGACAAGACATTCAAAGTTCTGATGAATCGTTAACATAATAAAATTTGATTTATTATCACATTTCTATGAGTATCATCTCATATTCTATACTCAGATGGATCCTCGGTTGGCTCTTGGCCACTTCATCATTAAACGAGATTTAAGTTCATGATTTGACGATAGACTGATAATTTTTTTTACATTAGTTTACAAATATATATATATATATATATATATAATTACTTATTAATTAATATCGACATTATTCCAAATATAATTTATCATTTTATTTTTATCTACTCCACGAATTCTATTTTTTAATAAAACAAAATGTGCCGACCTCCGAAGGTCAGTTCACTTTAAATTTTAATTAAGAAAAAATAATCAGGTTAAGTTAAATAATATCGACCTTCGGAGATCAATATTTTATATTGTTTTTGTTTTTTATTTTACATAAATCTGTCTTCCGTTCAATGATTTATTTTAAATTAATTGAAAATTATTAATTTTGAGTTTTTTGTATTTTTATTGACACAAAATTACATTGTATTATCAATTTTATAATCTAGTACCGACCACTAGAGGTCGATTTTAATAAAAAAAAAAAAAAACTACTGACCTCTGATGGTCACTATATGAATATTTAATTAAAATAAAATTAATTACGTGAATTTAATATTAACGACTTTACGTGAATTATTAAAAATATTTTTTTCTTTTTATATCTAACCAAGGTAATAATTAATATTATCCTTTATTTTTTAATCAAATATCGACTACAAGAGATATTTTTTTATATCTATTTTTAAGAGAATTTTTTTTACCTCCAGAGATCGGTGTGTTTTTTTGTTTTTTTTTGTGTGGCCAAAATCGACTTCTTGGGGATGATTTTCTTAAGAAAATAAATAATTGTTTTTTACAATACCGACATCTGAAGGTAAGAAATTATTGACTTTCATTGAAGGCCGGTATTCACAGTATTTTTAATAGTAGAAAAAGTTTGTAGATGATTCTTTTGTACAAATTTCTATTTAGCCATTTAAAGTGCATAACATATTCATTTGAGACGAAAATCAATTTTTTCACAAAGAGAAAATAATATGTGACAAACTTTTTAACATAGCTAAATAATATTGTAGATAAACAGAGACAAAAAGATGATAGTCATTAACTGTTGATAATATTAGTGACAAAAGTGAATGTCACAAATGATATACAATTAATGACTAAAGTTTACACCATTTCATTACAAATATTATTATGTCACTAATTTGAATATATACTTTTGGTGACGAAATATTTTCATATCTAAACTTAAACTTTTTAAAGACAAATAATGATTTGTCACAAATTGTCAGTAAAATTAGCGACGAAACTGATTGTCACCAATAACCTCAAATCCGTGGCTAATATTGCCTTATAATTGGCGCCAATTAAATTTTTTGCTGGGAAAAGTTTGTAAACAAAATATTTGTTACAAAATTATTTTTGTCACTAAATGTATCTGAGTCATGCATTTGAGGTTCGTCACAAGTTGTCAACAAAATTAGTGACAAACTGAATGTCACCAAGATCTTTAAATTTATGGCTAAATTTACCTAATAATTGGAGACATTTTAATTTTTTGGTGGGAAAGATTTGTAGACAAAACATTTGTTACGAATTTGATTTTTCGTCACTAAAAATATTTGAATCATGCGTTTGAGGACGAAATATAATTTTTGTCATAAAAAATGTATAATTGGAGATGAATTTTTTATCGTAGGTAAACTTTTCGTGGCTAAACATTAGATTTGTTGTAGTGGCGTGTCGCGCGCTGCGACGGATACTAATATCAAGGGTCGTGTCGCACGCTGTGACGGATGCATGGATAGATATGTCCCCATGGGTCCCGAACTGAGAGACAGCGGGTGTGTATCGTAAGGTCAAACATGCATCACTATACTTGACATTGTATTTCATTGAATTGCACATATTTATCATTGATGAACTTGATATTGTGTTTTGCTGATCTTGTCAGTGCCTTTAAGTGGAACTTGCGATTGATGAATATTGAGCTTGTTGTTGAGGTTATGTAATTGTTAGAGTGTTGTTGATGAGCTGTGTGATATGTAAATTATGATTTGTTAGGTTGGGCTGGTTTTTATGCAGGTTGTAGTTGTGGAGGTTCGGTTGGGGTGTAAGGAGTACCCGTTGTCACGCCTCGAGCCTACACCCTGGGTGGGACTGGCACTCAAAGACCATTGTTGGCCCCAAGCGAACCCTTGGCCTGACTTACTTAACTCAGCGGAAGACAATAATCATATCTATAATGATCAATGAACTTAACTGAACCGGATAATAAAATAACTGAGAATGTTCTAAAGATTAAACATTCAACTTGGCCAAAAGTGGCAACCCAAGTCTTTAAAATAAGAATGATAATCCAAAGACTACTGAACTACTAACTGTCTATGAAGCCTCTAAAACAAAGAGGGATGTCGGAACAGGACTCTAGATCATCCTAACATATGAAAGACTAGAAAGCAAATAAAGGAGTCCTCCGGAATGCAAGGAGGCTCACCAACAGACTTTGAATGCTCAAGCTGGATCAACGAGGTGCTGGATACTGATCCTGGTTACCTGCGTCTGCATCATAATAAGATGCAGGCCAACTGGCAACAATACATTGAATGTACGAGTATGCGAGTTGGAATGCTAACAAACATAGGCTCGAAAGAGATTATGGAAGAAACACCTACCTGGCTCTTCTCAACTCATGGATACTCAACTCAATATAAAGCAATAAAACACATGCGATATATATATAAAGCTTATAAACAACTGAAAACAATCTTAGTTTGTTAAAGATAAAGCAATAACAAACTTAACTTTACTCATTTAGAAAGTAATATAACTTCTGTGGGAGATTCTCTAACCGACAACTATCACTATGAGCCTAAGTGATGGTACAACGTTTTACATCACGTTGCCAAGGACCGTCCTATACCTTGCCATCGGTATAGAACCTGAACTACTAAGTGGATCCACTAGTCTATGATAAAAAGCACTAAGGAATCATCTAAAAAGTATGATCCTTTTTCTGCCCATGATGGCTACATGGTTTATGGGGGCTTGAGTTAATATGGATTCACGTCCCCATATCGGTGCTCAATACTACTCCCAAAATATACTTAGCTCATATGTTTTTAAAACAACTTCTTCTCTGGTTTGAGATAATTGCTCAAACTTAGCTTAAAAACTCTCTTGGAATCAATGTTCCCTTTTGTTGTTCAAAACTCTTTTGGAAATCTCAGTTTCCTCTCATCTCAAATGTGAAAACATTTACTCTTGGAAATACTTAGTTCCCATACATCATTTTAAAGAAAATGAACTTTGTTCTTACTCTTTACTCAACTTCAAAACTTAAGTCTTAAAACAAAGTTAAAACGTTTGTAAAAGACTTATGAAAACTTGAAATGAACTTCTCTTATTGACTCTTGACTTCTCTTGACTTTGATCTTAACTGCTCTTGACTTGACTCTTAACTGATCTTTGATTTGAATTATGGATTCAAGGATTATGATTGGTGTTTGGAAAGATCTCATGATGTTTAGGAATGATTTTTAAATAGCTAACCATGAGAAAAGTCACAAAATCACCATCTTGGAACAAGTCCGCGACGCGGAGGTGTTTCTAAATAAATGGTCGCGAAATTAAATTTGAGATAGAGGAGTTCGCATCTTAACCGCAACGAGGAGAAACTTTTTATTCACTGAGGGAACAGGTCCGCGACGCGTACCTGGAACCTGTTCCTTGTCCGACTTTTTCCTTCTTCATTTTCTCGCCCCAATTCGCCTAAACTCGACTATTTTTCTCAAATTCATTTTAGGTTCAGATACCCAGTATATGTACTCAAGAACCTAACTCAAAACAACTCTAAAACTCAATGTAACGATCTCCGAAACAAGTCAATTCAACCCAATTTAAGAATAACATTCAAATTCAAAAATTCATGTCAAGAACATCAACTTTCAAACTCTTTAAGGATAAATTATGTTGAACGAAACATGTTTGGCACATGGGTGAATGAACCCAATGCTATGAAAGACTCACATACCTTATAGGGTCAATTTCTTGGCGAATCCACAACCAAAATTGATCGTTCTTGGCGAATCTGCTTTTACTCTTCTCCTTTCTCTTGCGTTCTTTCTCCAAAAGCCCTAACTCTATTTATCAAAAGTGTAAACTAAACTAACTCAGTCTTAACCCCAACAATTTTATTAAAAATGGATTTAATTAATTGGGTAAGAAAAAGACCAAACTACCCTTCAAAAATCCGGATTGGGCATTTTCTTATTCGAACAACCCAACTTTCAAAGGGAATAACTCACTCATACGAACTCGGAATCGCGCAAACTTAGCAGTGTTGGAAAGATCATTCCAAGAGTTTTCCAACCATATCTGGAACTACACCTAACTCATCCTTAGCTAGGAGTTATGGTTGTTTGAAGTTGACCAAAAACTCACTTTAACTTATTTAAAAAAAATTCCATATTTCCTATTACTTTCCAAAAATAACTATTTCCAGCTTTTAAACTTCCTTCTAGTTCTTTCTAGTTGCGAGATGTTACATCCGTATCCTATTCCCTTAGCTTGTGTTTAGAAGTTTACTTGTTGGGTACCGTGTGGTTTGGTACTCACCCCTTGCATCTACATTTTTGTAGGTTACTAGCCCAGATCTTCTTGATACTTTCTATTCTCTTCTTGTTCGAGGCTTCTTATGGAGGTTTGTGAGGTAGCTGCTTGTCATCTCAGCAAACCTTCTTTCTCCTTATTTATGATCTTGTTCTATTCTAGAAATAATTTCATCTGAGACTTTGTATTTTCTTTCAATTCTAGTGTAATACATTAAAGGCTTGTGCATGTGACTACCATATTTTAAGATTTTGTTTTGAATTGATTATGATTTCCGCATTAGTGGATGGTGTTAGTCTCTTTTTCTTATTTTTACTTCCGCATTCACCGTATTAATTGGGTATTAGGCTGACTTGTCTTGGTGGGATAAAATAAGTGTCATCACGTCTATTTTTGGATCGTGACAAAATGATATCAGAGACCCAGGTTCATAGGTCTCACGTGTATACAATTCGAGTCTAAGTAGAGTCTCGCGGATCGGTACGGAGACGTCTGTACTTATCTTTGAGAGGCTATAGTGACTTTTAAGAAAAATCTTCACTTCTTGAATCTGTATCGTGCATCCTTTGTCCGTTCTGATTCTTATCGCTTCATTCTATTCACTCTCACTTATAGTGATGACTCGTGTGTAGTTCCTCATGTGAGTAGTTAGTGTCGTGTATGGTTTGGATGTTACATCTGGTACTTAGGTGGAAGTAGTATACTTATGGAAAGGGTGTGTGGTGAAATTTAGAATGTTCAGTGATTCAAAGAAATTGTGTGAGGTTATGATTTGATGATCCACTTTTAGGATAAATAAATGATGAGGTTGAACAATGGTTTGAGGGACTTAATGAACGTATTATGTTGTTATATTAGTTACCCAGTATTGGAATGATACTTGTGTGGTATAGGCAAAATCTTGAGTGGTTCGACCATTGAAAGTGGAATGATTAAAAAGATGGCTAGGTAATGAACAATGTGACTTTTGAAACTACAGTTAGTAAAATTATCATAACAGGTATGGGTTTCTTAGTGTATGATGAGAATGATGGTGCGTCAATTGAGGTCAGAATCTCTACTACGATTTTATAGATTGAGTGTATATCAAAGAGGTCATGATACGACTACTACAATAGTATCGTTGCTTACTTGGTTAGAGTTATGGAGTGTATTACTTCTGCTATCAACCTGGTCTACGAAAGAATGCATATCGCTTGGCTAAAGACGGAATAAATTTGATAATATTTTGCAGTTATTCAACGGATAGAATTGTGTGAGCTATTTGAGTACAATCTTCTCGGTAGGTATGATGTGTTCTAGTGGTGGATCTAACAGGCTTTCATAAGGTGGTACTAGTGGTATATGGAAATGGATACGTTGATTGTTAAGCGTGAATACGAACTACTTAAGGATTTATCAATTATGTCACATGCTCGTGTTCTAAGATTTGACGTTGCGTTCATATTTGAGAAGCCAAGTAGCTTATTACTACAGACGAATGGGTTAAGCATTGTTTATAAGAGAAATTTTAGTGGTGGATCTTTGATGCGGTAATAATGTGTTTAGGTAGTGAAGTGTACCCTGAAGATGATGCTTGTTAGTATTAAGAGTGTTGGCTTTAATGAAGTACTGCGAGAAGTATGTAGGGTTTTGATAAATCAAGTATGTGTACGATTGTAATAAGGACAAGACAAATCGATTGTGGGTAGCTAAAAATCAAATAAATGAAGTTAATTGAATGACAATGTTTGATATGAGATCTTTGGAGGAAGAGTTTAGTGTTATTCAACCTTGGTTCTGTATATTTTTATGTGACCACCTACTTCGTTCCGGACATGGTTCAAAGTATAATTCGCTGCATATACCCACGCGTATTTCCACATCTATGGGTGAGTCCCTAGTGGTGGTCGAAACTCCTTGATTGTGGCCGGGTTAGGAGTTTTAGGTACTAGTGTAATTACTGTGCAGTTAATAGATCGAGGCATCTTACTTGTGGTAAAGAAATTGCATCATATACCTCTTCTTTAATGGACCATGACTTTTTGAAGAAGACTAAATTATAGTCGTCTATACCTGGTGCTTTGTCATCTCCAATAGCATTCAAGCTAGCAAATATATATTTATCAAGCTATGAGTCTTATTCTTTGCAGTTGTTGGAGTTGAGACCCTTTCCTCATGACCAGTTTATTAACAGTTGGTAGCACTGATGCAGCAGTTCCCATAAGGCCTTTATAAAAACTAATAATCTCATCCTTAATAGCTGACCGATCTGTTAGTCTCACCCCTGCATTAGACCTCAATTATGATATCTGCTTTCTTTGGGTCATTTCCTTAAGCACAGCTGAGAAATACTTAGTGTTGGAGTCACCTAGTCGAATCCATCTAGCCCTGGATTTTTGTCTCATAATTTTTTCTTCCACCAGACTCCACTTCTTGAGATTTTGCAGAATACTTTTCTCTTGATTTTGAAGTTGATCATCATACTGAGTCCGCAGTTGTCTTTGCACGCAAGCCAAGTCAAACCTTGCTTTCTCTATATTATGGGGGATATTCCTGAAGTTCTCATTGTTTAGGTGTTTAAGGCCTAGCTTCAGAGCTTTAATCTTAGCCCAAATATTGCCCAGCTTATTACTAGTAAAGTTCTCCTTCCAGGCTGCCTCAACTATATCATTAAACTTGTTGTGATCAGCCCATACATTAAATAATCTAAAGGGAACTTTAATGTGTGGTTGTGCCTGCTTAAATGATAGAATCATGGGGGCGTGGTCTGAAACATTTGGCAAATCATATTCCACATGTAAATGTCCCCATTTAATCATCCATTCCAGATTGCCAAACATTCTGCCTAATATGTTGTATATTCTATCATCCCCTAGCTGTTTATTGGACCAAGTATAGTACTCGCCTCTCCAGTTTACTTCAGAGAGTAACAACTCATTCATACATCCAGCAAAATCTTTAATCTCAGCATGTTGCACTATGTTGCCATGCTTTCTGTCCTGAGGATAGAGAACTGCATTAAAATCTCCCCCTATGATCCATGGAGAATTGATCCCCTGAGAAATATTTTTCAATGAAATCCATAGGGTCTTCCTCAGTTCTTGAGTATTGAGCCCGTAGATTATTGTGAGTAGACAATCAAGATAATTAGACTTGTTTTTCACTTGGCAATGGAGCAATTGATTGTGTTCACTGATCTTCAAGACCGTATACATGCTAGTGTCCCAGCAAATCCATATCCTTCCATTTGTAGCAGAACAATAATTTTCCAGATGTCCCCAAGTAGGTGCATTATTGTCAGGATCTTATTTGCTTTGTGTTGCTTCACTCTAGTCTCTATCAATCCAAATAAACTTATCTTCTTTATTTGAAGCATTTTCTTTAATTTTTTTGCTTATGCTTCTTATTCGGGGGCCCC
>JAJOOO010008962.1:0-40346 GCA_029582685.1 Solanum piurae
TCAGCCCGAGAGGGTGAGCCCTAGTCCCATATCCTAACACTCAGCCCAAGAGAGTGAGTGGGGTCGGGCGTAGGCTGGTCTTCATGCGGCAAATGGGTGTCCGAGAGGAACGCATTTGAAATGGGGTAAGTTGCCCGAGAGGGAACTTATTTCCATCTAAAGCTTAGCCTAGTCACTATTATCTTGCAAATTTTCTATCGAAAGTATGTACCCAATTATTTATCTCAACTTGTATTGCGGTCATACCCCAAGAACTCATCCCCATACTTGATTTTCTTGTTATTTTTGCTGGTTTAGCTATACTTGTGACAAAACCCCAATTTTATATTTGACACTTTTGTGTCCCCCCTTTAAGTTAGAATGTTTTTAATCATTCATTTCTTTAGCTACGACTAGTTAAAACTAGATTTTATTTTTTTATCAATTTTCAAAATCGCTCCCTTGGGACACGACCCCAACCCTCGATTGGGTTACTATATTATCAATGATCGTAGACACTCGAACCGTAGTTAGTGTCGTTGGTCAAGATAAGCATCAGTTTCCTAGTGAAAATCTCCTTATCCCTTACCTATGTGCCCCATATGATGATTGTTTCAAGATACATTAGCTAGTGGATCCACTTAAGTTATAAGTTCATGGTCCTTACGTTGGCAAGTAGGACAACTCTTTTCGGTTTGAAAGACACTGGGGGATCATGTTATAACTAACATAGTCTCTTTGTCGATTAAATCTAATTTCCCACATTAAGAATGAACGAAAGTTACTTCAAGAAGTATCGCATATAAGTTCAAAGGTTTTAAAGATGAAGTTAGCTTGCATTGACCATGATATTATGATTTCTATTTTCTAACTCTTCTATATCATGTTTTAGCTTGGTCAATTTCATGTCATGAAATTAAATGCCCTTTTTAGCATGATTTAAAAGTTTTATTCATGGCTATCATACTTGGTACATTTTTTTGTACTATCGCTTGCTCTTGCCTATATTTCCCCAAATCAAGGGTCTGACAGTCAGGGTCATCAGTTTTGTGGCTAGAGGTTGACTTGAGATATTTCGAGCTTTGGTGAGTCCTCATGCTTCGAGGACATACTTTCATTATTATAGTTTCTTTTCTTGTGTTTCTCGTTTGGACATGATGTATGTTCTTAGCCCAATTTAATTCTATTGTATAAGATGGCTATGATGAGACAAGTGTTTTAGACTTCCGCTTTGCTTTTATAAAATATTTTGGACTTGAACTATTGTCTTACTTTTACTATTCTATTTCTTATGTTATATGAGCTAAGTTGCTTATATGGAGTTCTTCGGGGTTGTATAGACCATGCTACATCTAGGGGTTACCCTTGGGTCGTGACAAACTTGGTAATCAGAGCACAAGGTTTAGAATGGTCCTAGGATGTCTCATAAGCCACATTTAGTAGAGAGTGTGAAGCGCGCCACATTTATGAATGAGAGGCTACAAGATGATTAGAAAACTCCACTTTTTTATTAATCTTAACTCGTGCGATAGAGTTCAACTCTATAAGGTCTCTCTCCTAATCCTTATCCTATGTTCTTCACGATATGGCAACTTGAAGAGCTTATAATAGAAGAAATGAGAGGGAGAATGTGGAACAAGAAGCCCCTCCCCAAGCTCCTCAAGTTTCGGTCCATCCTTTGGCCGAGCAAGTAGTGAAGGTAGATTTTAGGGCTGCTTTTCAAGTGTTGGCTCAAACCATGACGGACCAAGCCAATAATGAGGTAGTGGTGTAGGTACGACAACTCCAAGAGTGAGGGACTTCACAAGGATAAATCCTATGGAGTTTCATGGTTCTAAAGTTGAGGAAGATCCTCAAGGGTTTATTGATGAAGTCTATAAGGTTTTGATGATTATAGGAGTTATTCCGGTGGAAAAGGTGGAGTTGACTGCTTATCAACTAAAGGGTGTGGCTCAAATATGGTATAACCAATGGACGGAAGGGAGACCGAAAGATGTGGGTCCTCTTGATTGGGAGAAGTTTAATGTCGCTTTTCTTGATAGGTTCTTTCCCCTTGAGATGACGGAAGACAACGTGCTTGAGTTCATTAATCTTCGACAAGGATGTATGAGTTTGAGGGAATATGTTCTAAAGTTCAGTTTATGCTCCATCAATGGTTGCCGATTCAGGGACTAAGATGAGTAAGTTTGTTTCGCGTGTGTCCGAAATAGTGGTTCAAGAGTGTCGAACCGCTATGCTCATTAATTACATGGACATCTCTAGTCTCATGGTGTATGCACAATAAATTAAGGAGGAAAATCTTAAGTAAAAGCGTAGAGAGGTAAAGAGGGCTAAGACCGGATATGGAAATTTCTCACATGCAAGGTCCAAGGGACAAGATCATCCTAGATCCAACAAAGGTTTTCCGGTCAAGATTCCTCCAATTCTCCTCCTAAGTTTAACAAAGATAGGGTGTGTATACCTAAGACTTAAGGAGGTACTGGTAGTGGATTTTCATTCCCTAGGTCTAATTGTGCTAAGTGTGGAAGGAAGCACGGGGGTAAGTGTCTAGCCGGAACGGATGGTTTCTTTGGTTGTGGTAAGAGTGGCCACAAAATGAGGGATTGCCCAATGCTTGCGACTAAAGGAAGAGAGGGAAAGCAAGCTACTACTAGTGGTGCGGGTTCCAATGTATTTATTCAAAACCGCTTCTATGCACTTCAGACTCGAGGTGAACATGAGGTCTCTCTTGATGTGGTTACCAGTATGTTGAAAGTTTCCAACTTGATGTACATGCTTTACTTGATCCCGCTGCTACCTTGTCTTTTATGACGCCATATGTGGTTATGAGTTTTGATGTTCTTACGGATGTGTTTCTAGAACCTTTTTCTATCTCTACTCATGTTGGTGATTCTATTGTGTCTAAGAGGGTCTATAGAAAGTGTCCCATTTTCTTGTCCCATAGAGTTACTCTTGTTGACTTGGTAGAGCTTGTTATGTTAGATTATGATGTTACCTTGGGTATGGATTGGATGCACTCATGTTATGGTTCTATTGATTGTAGAACCCGTGTATTCAAGTTTTTGTTCCAAATGAGCCTATCCTAGAGTGAAAGGGGAGGGGGGGAATTTTATGCCTAAGGGTCAGTTTGTCTCTTATCATAATGCTTGAAAGATGATTTCTAAGGGTCGCTTTTACCATCTGGTTAGGGTGAGGGATATGGATTGGAAAACCCCTTCTCTCAAGTCAGTCCCTATTGTTAATGAGTTTCTAGAAGTGTTCCCAAGTGATTTACCTGGTATTCCTCCCGAGCGGGAAATAGACTTCAGTACTGACCTTATTCAAGATACACAATCTATTTTTCTTTCTCCTTACGGTATGGCTACGGCAGAACTTAAGGAGTTGAAAGAACAATTGAAAGATTTGTTGGATAAGGGTTTTATCCGACCGAGTATCTCTCCATAGGGTGCTCCAGTTTTGTTTGTCAGAAAGAAGGATGTTTCTCTTCCTATGTGTATCGATTATCGATAGTTCAACAAGGTGAATAAGTATCCTCTCCCAAGGATAAATGATTTTTTTATTTTTCTAAGATTGATCTATGATCGGGTCATCACTACTTGAGGGTGAAAGATGATGACATTCCGAAAAAGGATTTTTGAACTCGGTATGGTCATTATGAGTTTTGGGTAATGTCATTTGGATTTATTAATGCACAGGCGAAGTTTATGTATTTGATGAATAGGGTGTTTAGACAATAGCTTAACATGTTTGTGATTGTGTTCATTGATGATATTTTGATCTACTCAAGGAGTGAGGATGAGCATATTGACCACTTGAGTATCGTATTGCAAGTTATTAAGGAGCAACAACTTTTTGCAAAATTTAGCAAATGTAAATTTTAGTTAAGGTGCGTAGTTTTCCTTGGTCATATTGTTTCAAGTAAGGGTATTGAGGTAGATCCTAAGAAGACGGATGCGTTCAAGAGTTGGCCTAGATCTCTAACCCCTTCGGATATTAGAAGTTTCTTGGGTTTAGTCAATTACTATAGAAGATTTGTTGAGGGTTTCTCTTCAGTTGCCTCTCCTTTGACGACTTTGACTCAAAAGAAGGCTAAGTTTATATGTTCTGAAGCACGTGAAAAGATCTTCCAAGAGTTGAAAGATAGACTTACTTCTTCTCCAGTGTTGACCTTACCGGAAGGGACAAATGGTTTTGTGGTTTATTGTGATGCCTGGATACTTTGGATAGGGTGTGTGCTTATGCAAAATGGGAGAGGTATTGCCTATTCCTCAAGGTAACTTAAAATCCATGAGAATAATTATCCTACTCATGACCTTGAGTTAGCGGTGGTTGTTTTTTCCTTAAAGATTTGGAGACACTATTTGTATTAAGTACATGTAGATGTGTTTACTGACCACAAGAATTTGCAATATGTGTTTAATAAAAAAGATCTAAATCCTCGCCAAAGAAGGTGGCTTGACTTATTGAAGGATTATAACATGAGTGCTCTTTATCACCCCGGTAAAGCTAATGTGGCAGCGAATGATCTTAGTCGATTATCTATGGGTAGTGTTGCTCATATTGAAGAAAAAATAGAAAGAATTGGTTCGAGATTTTCATAGATTGGCCTGATTAGGTGTTCAACTACTGGACTCCACAAAAGGTGGTGTGATGGTTCACAATGGTTCCGAATCGTCTTTTGTGACGTATGTGAAAGCCAAGCAAGGTCTTGATCTAATTTTGGTAGAATTGAAAGAGGCGATGCTTAAGAAATATGTTGAGGCTTTCTCCCAAGGGGAGATGGTGTACTTAGATACCAAAGTCGATTATGTGTTCCAAATGTGGATGACTTGAGGGAACTGATTTTGACAGAAACCCATAGTTTGCGGCATTCCATTCACCCGGGAGCCACCAAGATGTACAGTAATTAACGGAGGTCTATCAGTTGAATGGGATGAAGAAGGATATTGCGAGATTTTCGATCAAGTGTCCAGATTGCTAACAAGTAAAGGTTGAGCATCAGATACTGGAAGGTTTATCCCAAGACATTAGCATTCCCACTTGGAAGTGGGAAGACTTGAATATTGATTTTATAGTTGGTTTCCCTTCCACTCGGCGACAACATGACTCAATTTTGGTGATAGTAGATTGAATGATGAAATCGGCTCATTTCCTTCCTGTCAAGGTTTCCTATTCGGTGAAGAACTATGCCAAGATGTGCTTGAGAGTAATGGTAAGGTTTCATGGAGTGCCTTTGTCCATTATTTTTTATCGTGGTACACGATTCACTTCTCAATTTTTGAAGTCATTCCAAAAGGGTCTTGGCAATAAGGTAAAGCTTAGAACTCTTTTCATTCCCAAACTTATGGGAAAGAAGAACGTACTATCCAAAATTTGGAAGCTATGTTAAAGTCTTGTGTGATTGATTTTAAGGGCAATTGGGATGACCTATTTCTATTGATTGAGTTTCCTTACAATAACGGGTATCACTCGAGTATTGATATGGCTTCATTTGAGGCCTTATATGGTAGGAGGTGTAGATCTCCTATAGGCTGGTTTGAGGTGGGTGAAGTTGCCCTAATAGGTCCTGAGTTGGTACAAGAGGCCATGAAAGTTTGTCTTATAAGGGAAAACTTGAAAACGACTCAAAGTTGGCAAAAGTCCTATGCCGATGTGAGAAGAAGGATCTAGAGTTTGACGTTAACAATTGGGTTTACTTTAAAATTTCACCCATGAAGGGTGTATTGAGGTTTGGTAAGAAGGGGAGGTTTTGAGATGCATTGGTAAGGTTGCTTCTGAGTTAAACATGCCGAATGAGTTGGCAATAGTGCATCCCGTTTTCCAAGTCTCTATGCTTAAGAAATGTGTTGGTGATCCTACATCCATAGTTCCCCTAGAAGGGTTTGGAGTTGATGAGAGTCTTTCTTATAAGGAAGTTCCGGTAGAGATTCCAGACCGGCAAGTCATGAGGTTGAGAAACAAGGATATAGCTTCTGTGAAAGTATTGTGGAGAAATTAATTAGTTAAGGGTGATATTTGGGAGGCCGAGGCCGATATTATGTCCCAATATTCTCATCTCTTCCCTTCTACTCCAATTCTAGCTTTCGGTAATGAGTTCCTCTTGTTTTGTCCTTCTTTTGGGAGTCATATGTTTCTATGTGTTTCCATGATTTCCTTATGTGATGCATGTTCATGAAAACTTGTGTTTTGAAATAAAATGAGTTTATATGATTGATTTTCCTCATGTTATTGTGCATTGAGTATGAGTTTCCTATAGAATTCATGAGATGAATTGATGAACATGCTTTAGCTATGTTTTGAGATCAAATTGCATATGATCTCCGTGAGATTGTGTTGATCATGCTTTTAGCTTGGAGAAGGTAGTCCCTCCTTGAACATGAGTAATTTTGAAATTTCATGCATATTGGGTTGCTAGATGTAGTTCCTACTTCCATATGATGCATTTGAGTATGATTAGCTTGGTGTTGATGTTTCCTCCTTGTATATGTGCATTGCATGCATGATGCATTGATATAGTTAGTTTCACCCCTCTTTTGATGTTTTGAAAATGTCCTAGCTTGGAGTCGATAATTCCTCCTTGGTTGTATGCATTGCATTGTAGGTTGGATTGTTAGTCCCTCTCCTACTCTTTTAGAACCAATTTAAGTCTCATTCTAGGACGAATGGTCCCAAAGGGGACATATTGTAACACCTTGTATCTGAAAAAGGAAAATGAACTGAATTTTAAGAGGTTGCAGGTGCCAGCCACAGAGGCCAACCACGGCCTGTGGGTTGAACCACGGACCGTACGTGGGTACGTGGAATTACCACCTTGCCTAAGGTGCATAGGCCTAGGACCATGGACTGACCTACGGACCGTAGGCTAAACCACGGTCTGTGGTTCGATAGTGAAAAATGACTCCTCTATCCACCAACGACGGTCCACCAGGACGTGCAGTGGGTAAGACCACGGTTCGTCGGCTAGGTTCATAGGTGGAAGGCCGGTGGTCAGTTGGCAGTTAAGTTTAGGGACCCTTGGGTCTTTTCCTAATTAATTTGTTCCTATATAAGTCGTTTTACCCTTCCCTAAGACCGCTATATAAGCGTTTTCAACCCCCAAATTAACCCATTCACTTCATTCTTCCAAATTCACAAAAGAAGACCAATTCTCGTCTTCAAAATATTTCTCTCTGTAGAAACTTGAAGAAGAAGAAGATTAAACCTAGGGTTTCATGTCACGGTCTCAATTTATCCATTGAAGGCTAGCTTTTGGATTCAAGGTATGATAGTTTTCATCCATGGATTCTTTCCATTCATAGAGTTCCCAAATTCCTCTATTTCAAAATGTAGAATTCCCCAATTGAGTTAGAATTTTCTTCAATTTTAATGGGTTCTTTTCATTATTGATTTAAATGATTGAATTATTATTTCTTATGCATGAATTGATGAAATATGATGATTTTATTATGTTTTTCCTATGAACCCATGTAATCCTCTTTCAAGCTATGAATCATATGATGTGAGATTTTGATCTTCAAGGAAGAGTTTTATGAAATTAAGCATGTATTGCAAGCTTTACATGTATTTATGGTTAAATCCATATCGAAACCATGTTTTCTAAGTGGGTTTGATTGAAAGTGGGTTTTGAACCTCAAGAGGTTATGGACTTGTGCATTTTCTTATGAAATCTATGCAAATGTTTTAAGGGTGCTTTGAGAGTAAAATACCAATGATGATGTTGTGTTGTGAAAGGATATTCTCATAAACACATACTAGCATGATGTGAAAGGTTTTTTCTCACATAGAAAGGATTCTTAGGTTGTAAGTCTTTCTCACCCAATTGAATCAAAGAGTAAGAGTTATCTTAATAAAACTAGCTTGGATTGGGTGTCCAAGGGTACCTTTCCATGAATAGTGAGGTCAAGTAAGAAATGACTATTCCGTGGGATTTATGCTTAGCACCGACTTGATATTGATGATGGGATAGAAGCTCTCCCATAGTAGAGGTCGGGTTTCTGGAAGCAATCACATGAGATGGAAGCTCTCCCGTTAGTAGAGGTCGGGTTTCTAATAGAAATCTCCTTATCCCTTACCTATGTTCCCCCATAGGGTTACTATCTCAAGAGACATTAGCTAGTGGATCCACTTAAGCTAGAAGTTCATGGTCCTTACCTTGGCAAGTAGGACTACCTTTTATGGTGTGGCAGACACCAGGGATCATGTTATAGCTCACATGGTCTCTATGTCGGTGAAGGCTAATTCCCCACATTATGAATGAACTAAGGTTACTTAAAGAAGTATTGCATATGAGTTCAAAGGTTTTAAAGATGAAGTTAGCTTGCATTGACTATAATGTTATGACTTATGTTTTCTAACTCTTTTTATCATGTTTTAGGTTGGTCAATTGCATGTCATGAAATGAAATTCCCCGTTTTATCACAATTTAAATGTTTTATGCATGTCTATCATTCTTGGTACACTGTTTTGTACTAACGCATACTCTTTTCTACATTTCCCCAAATGTATGGTTCGACAGTCAAGGTCATCAGTTTTGTGGCTAGAGGCTGACTTGAGTTATTCCGAGCTTTGGTGAGTCCTTATACTTCGAGGATGGACTTTCATTGTTGTAGTTCCTTTTCATGTATTTATATTTTGTACATGATGATGGGGTAAGCCCAATTTCATTCTATTTTATTAGATGGCTATGATGAGACAAGTGGTTTAGACTTCAGCTTTGGTTTTATAGAATGTTTTGGACTTGGACTATTGTTTTACTCTTATTGTTCTATTTCTTATGTTATTAGGGCTAAGTGGCTTGCATAGAGTTCATCGGGGTTCTATAGGTCATGTTACCTCTAGGGGGTACCCCTAGGTCGTGATATCTCTTGTTGTACTCTAAACTCCTCTCGAATGGGAGCCAATGTCGCGGCTATCACTCAGTTAATCATAGATGGCACAACGGCCTCCACCCTCGAGGCCCTCACATCGGCCGAATAGACAAGGTTGCCCATTTTATATATCATGGCCTTTGTCAAGTAGGTATCGAAAGTAGTAGCAGGAACAAATGAGGTGGAGGAGCTAGGTATACCTTTTGGCTCAATTGTTGAAGAAGAATTAGTGTCGGCCTCCATGGCCTCTACATCGACCACCGAAGAAGTGTCTACCTGAGGCTTCTTTCTTCTTTCAGCTTCAGCTTTCGTGTACTCTGCTTTAAACCTCTGAATATCATTCGACGATGTCGGAGTCACCTCAGTATTTTTCTTCACCACAAAGGGCACACCAGGTCGGTGACACATATGACCAATAAGCACTGTAATTACAATGAGGTTCAGTTTTGTTTTTCCCTCATCACCATCTCTTGTAAAATTATCACCCTGAGATTCAATTGCCCCCGAAAACAAAATCGAACAACACACATTTTCAATTAAGCCCAGACCCATTAGACCCATGCCACCGGGGTACTTGAACTTCCCTCGGTTTGGCCAAATTGGCCATTTGACGACTTTAGCCCTTAGGAATGACATAAAATGCTCCATCATTGGGCAAAGCACGTCATTTATAATAATTTGGGTTACTCAGACATCACCCGACTAGACTCAACAACAATTAATCACAACCTACAAGATTTTGATCAATTTTAAAGCATGAAATTTGGGAAATCAACAATTTAGGCAATTAAGGTATGATATCGAACTTAAAATAAGCACACATATATGAATTTTGAGAGGCCCAGAACACATCGACACAATTTATAACAAAGCATTTGATTTCAACCGCTATTTATGAGTTTGGGATTCGAAAATCCAACCTTTAATACCGAATATATGAATTTGTAAAGCTAAGCGGCAAATTATTCAACTCTAAACACAGGATCAATGACCAAAAAGCAAGACAACACAAAAATATAGGAAAGATATAGCGCGGGTGTTATTGTATGAAGTTAAAAAGTGAGGGAATGTGAAAGAGTTTGAAATTTTAAACCTTTGGCCTTTTAAAGACGTCCAGTTCGCGACCTTTCAGCGATATTATTTTTTCTCATCGAACCACTCGGCGACACGGCGAGTGGTTTCTTACCTCGCTGAGTTTTACAGAACCTATTAGTTAATGTGAGGGTCGAAACGGCGGTCCAAGTCAGGCTCGTCGACCTCTTGGGTGAGTCGTCGACTGGACTCTCAGTTTGCCAACATACATATTTCAAACACATTCCACTTTTTACCTTCACAATCAACACACGATTATTCAAAAAACAAAAAGAAAGCAAATAAAAACTTGGGTTGCCTGCCAAGCAGCACCTTAGTTGACGTCATGGCACGATGCAAATCCTCACTCAAACAACATTCTTGGGATTTGCCATAGTATCACTAGGAAACCCCCTTTGTTATCTCGGGTTTAAATGAGAATAAATTTGAGCTATTTGGGTCTCCAACTGCTTTATAGAGATGGAATGAGAAGTCACCATCTGGTTAAGGGTCGATCTCTTCCTTCATTTTGTTCAATATTTTATTGGATCTTTCACCCTTGTTGAGAATACGAGAGAGCATATGCGCAGACTGGCCACCCTCAAAATTATTGGTTATTTGGTGCTCGTGGGGAGGAACATACTTATCCTTCTCCCCATCACTTTCCTTCCAAGTTGGGTTAGGATCCCTCAACTCTCTATCACGATCTATCCAACCCTAGTCCTTATTCCAACCTTGGTTACCAACCTGCCTTGGGTAGTTTGCACGATAACCTCCTCATTGGTTGACTAGGAAGTTCACTTCCTCATTGTACAACGCTTCAAACTTGGCCTCATCGGGGTTGACACACCCAACACCCATAACATTGACACTTCTAGTACTAGTTCCCATGACATTGTTTGCTAAAATGTCAAGTTGGGTCATTATCTTTTCCATGTTTTGGTCCCTCTCTAGATCTTTCTCAAGCTTCTCCTTTGTCAATTTAAAAGTGAGAGGGGAGACCTGATCTAAAAGTTGGGCTGCGATAACGTAAGGTTGTTGAATTAAACCTCTTGGAGAAATTTGATCAGCTACTCTCTTATTCACCGAATCAAGGCTTCGGTAAAAGTATTGCAGCAAAATGTTGTCGAGAAAACCATGAGTTGGGCATTGCAGCACCAACTTCTTAAATCTTAGCCAAGTCTCATGGATTGTCTCACCCTCCACGCGCTTGAAGCTTTGGATGTTGTCCCTAAGTTTCATCATCTTCGAATGAGGGAAAAATGACACTTGAAATGCAGTGACTAGGTCTTCCCACGAAGTGATGGAATCTCTTGGCAATTCAGCCAACCACTTACATGCTTCCCCCATCAGAAAATTTGGAACAACCTAACCCAGACCGACTCTTGGGATACGTTCTTAAAGGAGAACGGCTCACAAACATCAACAAAATTCCTTCTATGATCATGGGGATCCTCATGAGCCAACCCACCAAACAACCCTTTCAATTGCAAGAGCTGCAACATGTTGCTTGTAATGTGGAATACATCATTCCTTTCAGCTGGAGGCAAGCGAATGGCACCAACTCCACCCACAAGATCAGGGTCATTAACATTTGGCTCATTGAAATCATTGAGATTGTCGATGCCATCTTGGTGGCCCACTTGACTACCATTGCTTTCGTTGACACTCATTTTCTCTGTTTAAACAACAACACAAAAATCAAAAATAAAAATAAGTAGATTCAACTATGACTTAAAAGAAAAAAATTCAACTTCAGCAAAAGAGTCTCAAACAACACCACTCCCCGGCAGCGGCGCCATTTTGATGAGCGTTTCAAAGACACTTCATCCAATTCTAAGCATCAACGGTCGTTAATCAGATTAAAACCTAAATAAATGAGTTGGGGTCGAATCCCACAGGGAGCAGTACGTGTTCCAAATTCAATTGGGAAGTATGAACATGGTGAAATCAGTCATAGGAATAAAAATTATCAAATAAAGACATCATTCAAATTAGGAGGTGACAGGAATGTCAAATGGGGGATTTTGGTTTTGATTATCAACTACAAACAATAGCAAACAACACGAAATAACAATAATGAGATGGGTTCTTGGGATGTGATTTGAGTATGGACTAATATAGGCAAATGGGTAATTGCAATTATTAGAGATTAGCTAGATATTAGTGAGTAAGCTAGGCTATAGAGGAGGTAAACTTTCTCTCGAACAATTTACCCCGAATCAAGTTGATTTCTCTCGAACATCAACACACATGCAAAATAAACTTTTGATGAGAGATATGAACAAAAAGCTTCGAGAAAACTAGTGTTTTCTGTAAGAACAACCCACACCTTAGTCCATTCACTCTCTCGAGATGAATGTGTGGGATTGGGTTTAGGATTTACTCTCTCAAGCTGAACCTAGGTCAATCCAATACCCACAGGCCATTAATCAATAATCTTAGTTATAAAACCTCTCTCTCGAGAAAGCCAAAAACACAGTGGTAGAACTGTATTTGCAACTACAATTCTAAAATTATTTCACAGTTAATGAACAAACTCACTTTTAAATAACATGTAGACTAACAATGATCCTTACTCATAAACTAAATCAGCAAGAATCACACTATCACACCCCAAGAATTGAGGCTTTAGCTAGACATCATAAATAGATAAAAACAGTTACCAAATTGATTATCCATCAACTGGGAAAGTGTATATTCATCCTTACCATGCTCCAATTCGAAGAATCTCAAAGACACACTTCTAATTTCTCAAAAGTGAAAAACTTCAATTCTTCAAAACTTAGGTAAAACTAGAGAAAACTTGGCTCAGTTCTTAAAATTATATGCTAAGATACAAATTGATGTTAGGTAGATAGTAAACTAAATGTTCAAAAATGTATTTATAGTCGTCAAAAATATGATGCGAAGAGTCACTCAGTGAAGTAAGTCGGGCTCATTGAACCACTCGGTGAGCCACCCTTTGGTCATTTCCATCGCCCATCTGCCATGGCATTCAACATCCTCAAGGTGTATAACTTTGGGTGATCCAAAACTCCATTGCGGAACTACTCAGCGATACGACGACTGCTGCTTTCTCTAGTTGATGAGTTCACGATTTGGATTCATTTAGGGCTTTATTTTAATGAAGTTAGTGTCCTCAAATGCAAATTTTGTGCCGATAACTGATGCAAATCCTTGAATTTTAGGTATTTGAATTGAGGAACAAAGCATGGACACTACTGAGCAAAAAGAAACAAGGCAGCTGAAATAACGAAGAAAAGAAGGCCTGAGGATCGCCTATATCATTGGGCGAGTCGCAGAATGGCCAATGTCTCACCTAATGTTCCAGTGTGCCAAGCCCTGAAGGAGAAAATCAAGTCGACGATATAAAGGAGCAGTCGGTGAGTGGCCCAACGGTTCCGCGATGCAGTGTCATATCTCCCAAAGTTATAGAACTTGAAGATGCTAAAGACCAAAGCAAAAAGGTAATGGAATTGACCAAAGGGAGGATCACCGAGTGGATCGGTGATCCCGACTTACTGCGTCGAATGGTCCTTCGCAACATATTTTTGACAACTTTAAACACATTTTTAAATTCATAGTTTAGAATGTAGCTTAAAATCTAACATTCAATTTTCAAGTTGAGAGCGTAGAACTCAGTTTTGGGAGACATTTTTCCTTAGCTTTCAAGATTTGAAGATTTCCATTTCAAAGAAATTGGAAGTGGGTGTTGAATATTCTTCACACAATAGCAATCTTACCCAGTTGATGGAAACACAACTTGGTAACGATTTTTAACTTTTCATTATGTCTAGCTAAAACCCCAATTCTTGGGGTGTGATTATGTGATTACGGGTTCATATAACTGTTGGGTATTGTTAATTGATAGTTTAATTGTTGTTTAAAGGTGGTTTTGTTTAGTAATTGTGGTTGAATTTAATGGGTTGTAGTTGCAAATACAATCTTAACTTCGTGTTTTTGGTTTGCTCGATAGAGAGGTTTTAAAACCAAAATTACTGAATCGATGGTCTGTGGGTATTGGGTTGTTATGGGTTCAGCTCGAGAGACTGAACCTTAAACCCTCTTCCGCACATTCAGCTTGAGAGAGTGAATGGACTAAATTGAGGGTTGTGCTTAATTGTTGCTTATTGGTGTTCGAAAGAAATCAATTTGATTCGGGGTAAATTGTTCGAGAGAAAGTTTATCCCCACTAAAGTCTAGCTTAATCACTAATTTACAGTTGTTTACTATTAGTTGCAATCACCCGGTTGTCTATCTTTCCCCATAATCCAATCACATTATAAGAATATCGTCTCCATATTTGTTATTTTCGTATTATTTGTTGTTTAAGTTGATAATTGAAAAAAATCCCCCTGATATTTGACACTTGTGTTACCCCTAATTTAAACCATATTTTTATTCGTAAATGTTTTTAGCTATAATTGACTAGAGTATATTCATTCTTTTCTATTGATTCTTGAGTATGAATCGCTCCCTTGGGACTCGACCCCAAATCACTTAGTTGGGTGATATTACTTTTAAATGATCGTTGGCACTTAGTATTGGATGAAGTGTCCTTGATAGCATTTATCAAAATGGCGTCGCTGCCGGGAAGTGGTGTTACTTGAGAATTTTAGTTAAATTGAATTTTCTCTTGTTAGTTATAATTCTACTTAGTTAATTTTAGTTTTGTTTTGCTTGTTGTGTGTTAAGTCAGGAAGTATGACTGTGAACGACAGCAATGGAAGCCAAGTAAGCCATTAAGATGACATCGGAAACCTCAATGATGTAAACGAGCCTCATGCTAATGACTCCCATCTCATGGGCGGTATTGGTGCCATTCGCTTACCTCTGGACAAAGGGAATGCGGTGTTTCACATCACGAGTACTATGTTGCAACTCTTGCAATGAAAGTGGTTTTTCAACGGTTTAGCTCATGAGAATCTCCATGAGCATATTAGAAACTTTGTGGATGTATACAGATTATTTTCCTTCAAAAAAATCTCCCAAGAGTCGGTCCGGTTGAGGTTATTCCCATTCTCTTTGATTGGAGAGGCGTGCAAATGGCTGGTTGAATTGCCACGTGAATCAATCACTTTGTGGGATGAGTTGGTTACCGCATTTCTAGTACGATTTTTCCCACCCTCGAATATGATGACTCTTCAGGACAGCATTCGAAGCTTGAAGCGTCTAGAGGGCGAGCTAATTCATGAAACTTACTTGCGATTCAAGAAGTTGGTGCTTCAATGCTCAACACATGGCTTGCCTGACAAAGTGTTGCTTCAAATTTTTTACCGGAGTCTTGACTCGGTAAATAAGTGTGTTGCTGACAAACTTTCTCTGGGAGGTTTGATGCATCAACCTTATGTGATAGCAACTCAGCTCTTGGATGACATGATGACCATAAGCAGGGCGTGGTATACTCGTGAAGACCAGGTTTCTCCTCTCATGTTCAAGTTGACTAAGGAATAGATGGAGAAGGACCAGGAGAGGGACTAGAACATGGAAAATATCATGACACAACTTGACATTTTATCTAAAAATGTCATGGGAGCTGGTGCTCGAAGTGTCAATGTCGTGGGTGTCGAGTGTGCTAATCCGGATGAATCCACGTTTGAAGCCTTGTATAATGAAGAGGTGAATTTCCTAGCCAACCAAGGTGGTGGTTATCATTTAAACTACTCGAGGTAGGGTGGTAACCAAAGTTGGAATAGGGATGAAGGTTGGAAAGTTTGAGATCGCGAATGGAGGGACCGTAATCCAAATTGGAAGGATGGGGAGAAGGATAGGTATGTGCCTCCCTACGAGCGTCAAAAGCCAAAGGATTCGGAAGGTGGTCGATCTGAGGATATTGTTTCTCGTATCCACAACAAAGTTGAGGGATCGGGCAAGATCTTAAAAGAAATGAAAGAAGATGTGTCAACCCTTAGTCAGACTGTCACCTCCAATTCAGTGTCGATGAAGCAGTTGGAACCCAAATGGGTCATATCTCATCTCATCTAAACACGAGATAGCGAAGGGGGTTGCCTAGTGACACTATGGTCAACCCCAAGAATGAGGTTTGAAGGTGGACTTGCATCGTGCGACGACGTTAACTAAGGTGCTGCTTGGGAGGCAACCCAAGTTTTATTTTCTTTCTTTTTAAATTTGCAATAATGGTGTGTTGAATGTGCAGGACAAAGTGTGGGAAGTGATTGAGCAGTGCAGGTTGGCGGGCTAAAGGTCCAGTCAGCGAATCACCGAAGAGGTCAGCGACCCCGAACTAGACCATCGTTGGACTCAAGAAAACTTTAAAGTTGAGTCTATAAAATTCGGCAAGCCCAGGATATTATTGGCGACTCACCGACCAGGTCGGCGATCGCGATCTAATCTGCCGAGTGGACCCTCACAACAACGGAAGCTCCTATAAAACTTGGTGAGGTGAGTGACCACTCGGTGTGTCACCGAGTGCGTCGGCGAGCACCACTAATGTCGCCGAATGGGCGAGAACTGGACGGTTTTTAAAGGCCAAAGGTTTAAACTTTTAACTCTTTCACTTTCCCTCACTTTTGAACTTCCCAAACTCACGCCCATACATTAGTTTCTATATTTTCGCATTTTTAAAGTATTTTAGTCATTGATTTGTGCTTGGATTTTGATTGCATTGCCACCTAGCATTTCAATCTTATCTTAATCAGCATTAAAGGTTGGTTTTCTAAACCCCAATTTCTTTTTAACAATTTTGTACTCTTATGCAAATGATTTTATCTTATTGCCGTGTGTTGGTCCTCTCTGATAGGATTAGAATGTTTGAATGCCTATTTTAATTCGATAATCTTACCCGTATTATTTATAATGTGAATTCCCATAATTTTGTTCCTTAAAATGAATTAAATTTTGTGGAGTTGTGCTTGCATGTCGTTTAGTTTAATTGGGTGAAGTCTGAGTAGCCCGTAGTTTTTCCAAACGACATAATTTTCCCAATGATAGAGCGAGTGATGTCATTCTTAAGGGAAAAAGTCATCAATTCGCCAAATTTGGCAAAACCGGGAGAAGTCTAAGTATCCTGAGGTGATGGGTGTTATGGGTCTTGCTTTAATTTAACTAGTGCATGCTTTGACTTTGTTCTCGGGGGTTGCAGGTTGAATTTGAGAAGTTGGGTTGAAAACACTATAAGAAAAAGCCTTAATTAAGACCAACATTTAAGGACGAGTCTATATTCTTGTCTCTAAAAGAATATCTATTGGGACGAGATTATATTTTGGTCCTTATTGATATATTTTATAGGGAAGGTATTAAATCTGGTCCCTAAGAAACATACTAACTAGTCCCAAAATGTAATTAGAGGCATTGAGGCTTGAGCGGGAGATTTTTTCGCAAGATGAAATTTTTTTTTTGACAAAAAATGTAGTGCACAGAAATAATAGTACTGAAAGTAAAAGGAACAAGACTTGATCTCTTATTATCTCTTCAGCTCACCACAAAAAAAAAAACCTCTCCACTGAAACTCTTCAACTCACCATTGAAATTCAATGTGCTCTACCTAATCTCAACGATTCTCTGCCCTAATCTCAACAATTCTCTACCCTTAGATCGATAGAGGTGTCTTCTTTGATGTGTTGTTAATGTATGCCTTAATCTCAACATCACTCTTCCATTAAATCGACAAAGGTTTCTTCTTCTTCATCTATTTGTTGTTACTCTACTCGTAACATAGTCCATCGAAACAGGTTTCTTCTTCTTCACTGATTTGTTGCTGCTCTGGTTGAAACAGATTCCATCGTAGCGTTTTTGAGACAATTTCAGGTGGGTTCATCTTCCAATTGAGTTATTGTGTTTCTTCCTTAAGTTATATTGATGGTGTTTTTTTCTTGTGTATTCAAGTTGCTCCTTCTTCCTCTTTTTTAACATTAAATAGGTTAATGATTTCATATGTACAGTTAGTACAAAAAATATTGGTGTACAGATTTTGCGAGCCATTTACATATAAATGCAGACATATACATGTATATGACTTTTAATTGAATGACTCATCTTCTTGGTTACAAGTAATAATTTTTTTTGAACAATTAACTCAGCCAATATGACTTAATCCAAAGTCATCCATTAGAAGTCAAATGAAATAAACTAACAACAGGAAAAAATGAAATGGACATCAAATGACTATTTCATGTTTTCAACTATAACTAGTACGCATTTTCTATGTTTAACATAACCAGTTGAACTTGTTCTAAGCAACAACTATTTCTTATTACTTCTAATTGTTATTGTTCTGCTTTTCAGCTGCAGTTTTGTTGTATTCTTCCATTTCCTTTTTGTAGGATTCCATTGCTTCAACTGTTGCGTTATTGCAGACTTGTTTTTCTTCTTCACTCAATTCCTTCCATTTCAATGAAATGAGAACATTAATGGTAGAATTGTTAATTCCAGGACGCTTTTCGACTAGTTTATTTCTTTCCTCTCTACTAAAATGGAAGAATGATGAAGCATGCTTCTTTGGTTTGTTAGGATCCACATTGCCTTTCTTTTGTTTCTTCTTTTGGCGATTTTCTTTCATTTTTTTGATCAAATATTATGTCTTTTCTTTATTTTTGAGCAATTGAAGTGCTTCTTGCTTCTTGAGTTTCATCCATTACTCCCCTTCCTTCATATGTTCAGCAGCTTCTTTGTTTTTCGTCTTCTTATAAACTTCCATTTACGGCAAATGTTTCTCTTTTTTCTTCATTGCCATCTCTTCATATGGTGCTTTTTGTTGCTTTGTCATGTTCTTCCACTCTTCACCAGTATTCTTCGCCATCTCCTTCACATTGTTGTTGTTCTCAGAGAGTAGAGCAGCTCAACGCTCGTTTGTAAATAGGAAAAATGCCATCATTTTCATTTATTAGTATTGAAACTTCCATATGTGTATGCCTTAACAACACCTATTGGAGGCTTATTCATGTTAACCTTCCTCTAATTTAACACAGGCTTTAGCTTTCCAGAGTAAACAATAACATTATACTTCCTTCCATTGACAGGAACTAGATATGCAAAAGCTTCTGTATAATCACATTTGTTAAGAGAATTCTGATTTCTGCCTTGTCTATGAATAAGAAGATATATTTCCGAAGATAAGTCTTTTTTATTGGCCTTCTTGATCATGGTAATACTTACCTTTAATAAGTTGGAAAAAAGAGTAGAATGTATTATGTCCATCAATTGTAATTAACTCTTCATTTTATGTACCTTTTAAGGTTATGACTCCTAGTAAATAATGGACGCAACTTGTTGATAATTGGCTCGATGAAGTCTACTTAAGTCGGCGCGCAAAGAATTAGGCGAGATCAATGCAAATTGATTTATATATCATAGTGATTATGTTCTATACTGAGTGGTAATAACATGGGTGCAGGAAGGTATAATCAGCATCTCACTTTAGAAATGTACAGTTAGTATTCTGGTTTAGGTACATATAGTCAGTGTTCTTGTTATGGCCCTTTAAGGTAGAAATTGAAGTTGTTGTCCTATTAAAAATTGTTGTTGTCCAAAACATTGATCTGAGTTTCAATGACCTCATGGCTAAGGTCTTCATCATGTTATATCAGTGATGCATTGCAGCTCGTAATGCATAAATGAATTGCTTCTGTGCAGCTATTTCTTTGAGATCTACTATATATATACGTATTAAGTATGACTAGTTTTGTTAGTGCTGAATCGGAAGAAGAAAAAAAGCAAAAAACGTTAGAAGTCCTTTTTAAGCTCTAAGTCTGCATGTTTGTCTGTTCTGGCTTTTGTGAATATTGTCACTATTGTATTGTTGGTTAAATGGTACACAATTCTCAAGTATTGTGTTTCTTATTATTGGTTTTGAAGTCTTTTAAGGTTGGATGCTTATTTGTTTATAATTATTGCTATGTGGATAACCTATCATCCTATCCAAAGTCCTAATCGACTTGACAGATTGCCATACAGTAGATGACTTCTTTAATTTTTTGATTCCTATGTTAAAAGGTCTCACTTGATAATGCACATATTTATGGTTAATAGTGATTGCATTTTCTGATGAAGAAAAAATAAACTGTAAGGCAACTTACAAGCTTTAGTTCTTCGTAGTATGCATCCAACGCTTGTCTAATTAAGTGTTCTTGAATTCTCACAGCTTTGTTGATGTTTTGGACATTACTTGAAGGAAATTAGATTGCTTTTGAGGTAAGCTGTTTAGTTTTCTGTTGGTATATGTTGCGCTTGTTAATGTCCGAAATGAACTTAATCTTAATGAGGCGTGCATAAGATTTGTTATCTCCTAGTAGGTTGTCTACTACAAGTTTGCTGTAGATTGTTTCTTCCTATAGTGACTATAAATTAACAGTTACTAGTTTGTTGTATTTTTAGTCTAGAATCATGAGTATTTCCATGTTAATATGCCATAGTTTGCACCATGGGAGTTGTGATTTGGATGCGCAGTTTGTGATTGGTAGAGGATGTTTTATACACTGATGTTATATGATTCTTGCATTGTTCTGTATCCTTCAAAAGAAAAATATGTTCTGAAGTGGATGTTGGGTGTTTACTGTAATATGTCCAACTAGGTATATATGTTGTTGTTATTTGGTAACACATGTGAAATATTACCATAACAAGCAAAAGAGTGCAACCTAATGAGCATCTAGAGTTCCTCAACCAACTTCTAGGAAGGGTGTCTTAAAACCACTAGATCTCCAGAAAAACTAGTTACAACTTAGTTGTATAAACTATGACATTTGTGTGCTTTTCTTGACCCTTGAAACATATCTATTCTTTCTCTCAGTTCCTTTTGTATTTGTGCAGTAACAAATTGAACATTTACATTCTGGTGATTAAAAACTCTCCTGTGCCTAGCTATTCTGGTGTAGTAGACCAATGCACCCTAGGCTGTTGCGATAACTTCCTTTCGAAATTTCTTCCACCTTCTCCTTTTGATCCATTTAATTTTTTGTAAACTCTACATTGTAATTGAACACATAGCCATGTACGGATCATAATTTTCACACCATTAACAATCCATAAACAAGTGATGTTGTGTCTCCAGTACCCTCTCATCACACAAACAACAATTCCAATCTTCCACTAAAATGCTTATTTTTAGCAATCCCTCACGAGTGAGTAGCCTCCTTTGACATGCCAGCCATGTGATAAGTCCCTTTCTAGCCTCCTCCACAGTTGCATTCCATAAGAACTCTCTACACTTCCTATCAAACTCCTTTAAAACACTTTGAGGTAAGATAAAAACTGCTCCTCAATAATTATGAATGGAAAAAAGCACTGCCATAACTATTTGTAATCTTCCTATTTATGACAAATGCTTAGCAGAAGCAGCTTGTATTCTTGCTATAATTTTATCCACTAGTTGCTGGCAATCCATCTTTGTCCAATTCTTTTAGGTAAGTGGCAGTCCCAAGTACTTGATAGGGAGAATACCAAGTGCGAACCTAGTTTTTTCCAGAATTTGGATGGAATTTGAAATCGGGTAAAATACTCATTTTGTTCAAAATCTTTAACAAATATTCCATTACCATTATATGTTGTTGTTGTTTGTATTATACCAATAGTTCTTTTACTCACTTTTCAAAATTTTGTACTTGCAGATTTTGAAGATTGAAGTTTTACAAGTCAAGATGCAAGTTTAGAAGATGCACAAGAACTTGATATATATCATAGTCTAGCTCAAGATATTTCCTAAGTTTTTTGTAAGGTATTGAGCAAATATTGAAACTAACATCAATTATGGGATGTTAACCATTTTATTGTAATTAATAACACACTCTCTATATATATTATCATTTTATCAAGCTTTTCAGTAGCGATTTTGATTTTTTTTGGATGAAAAACATATTTTTGTGACATAAAGCTTGGATGTTTTCAATTACAGACCATAAATGTTACTTGTCCCTAAAAGATATTCTAGGACTAGAAAGTTTTTAGTCCTTAATGATAATCTAGGACCAGTTAAATATTGGTCCTTAAAGATAATCTAGGACGAGTTGATTGTTTGTCAAAAAGATTTAGCGACTGAAAAATTATTTTTTTCCCATGATATAAATCGATCTATTAAGACCAGATATGTGGTCCCTAACTATATATTGCGACTATTCTTTTTACTGGTTTCTAAATGGAGTTTACAACCAGTATGTTGAACCCGTCGATATAGACATTTTGCGTCGGAGCCAACAAGGACGGGTGGCGACTAGCTATTTTCCTTCATAATTGATCTTTTGGGACCAGATTTAGACTTCTAGGGACCAGATTTCCCTTCCTTATAGACTGTTTTTCTTGTAGTGAAATAGGCATGTTGGGTCATTGGGCAAGCTGGGTCGAGTTCGCCAAACCACTCGGCGGTTCGCCGAAGGTGCCCATCTCGCCTATAATTTCATGTTACGCTTGTTGTTTGGTTTTGTAAATATCGGTGAGAAGCTTGAGTTCGCCGAAGGCACTTGGTGACTCGCCGAAATTCTTCTTGATCGCTCTTTGTCTGCACCCCTATAGCTTAAATTGCACTGTAACTTTGAGCGAGCTAACCCTTGCTCACCGAAAGCTGTCAGCGATCTATCAAAAGGCCTTCCCATAGCCGAATTGTCAAATTTTTTTGAGAATTTTAGAGCCAATCCTTTCAGCGAGCCCGATCTAGTTCGCCAAAGCAATTCGGTGACTCACCGACTGATTCAGTGAGTCTGTCTACAATTAATTTTTTGTGTCTTTGATTGAAATGTTTCTATCTTTTTTTTTGATGTTTTGCAGATATGGCTAGACCTAAGGTTGCAGGTAGACCCATGCCACCCCAAAAGAAAGCAAAGGGTATTACACTCAATGAGGATGCAACTGCATCTAGGAGCAGGGCTACTTAACTTCCCACAACTATTGGAAAGGCAAAGACAAAGAGAAGGCACCAGCTTCATCGGAGGCCAGCTCCAATAGTGACGGTATCTCTGCCACCCACCTCACTACTTCTGAGAGTGAGAGTGAGCACCAGGAGCCTCAGACTGTATCTTCTGATGATGTTGAGCTGGTAGCAGCACAGAGGGCAAAGCTACGATCTAAAAGGATGAATGATCAATCTAGGATCAGGAATCCTTAGCCTACCACTCCTCCTCCAGCTCCAACATAGGTTGTAGTCCTAGCCCCTCATTTTCAGGGTCCTTCCCCATGTCTATGAACAAATTAAAGATTGAGGGGATGGGGACGATCATTGAGGAGAAGCGTCTGTCCACGGATGGGGTGATTGATAGGTACCCCGATATTATGAGTTGTCTGAAGTCTCACAAGTTCCAGCTCTTCACAAAGCCCATTTGAAGGATGAGGCAAACAAGAAGAAGAAGGAAGCCCCGGTGGACTCTTCCCCGGTCATAGATATAGAGACAACACCGGTAGAGGAATCCTTACCTACTCCGGCCCTTGGGCCTTCAAGTACTTCTTGTGCTGTACCTTCTGACACTCCAGGTTCTATTGCTGCTACACTGCCTCCTAGACCTGCTGCTGCTACTGTCTTCCGAGCCCCGATCACTCAGGCTTCATTACTCGGATAGGGCATCTTGCCCATTCAGCTGATCCTCGGGCTACCAGATTTGAGGCCTTCATTCCGAGCATGATTCTGACTGCCCTGGCTGATGTTGTGACACCATTGAGTGCTGCCATTGATGCTCTTGCGGTGAGGATAGCAGCGTGTGAGCGTGGACAAGGGGCCACTGAGGAGGTTACGGCCATAAAGGTTGTTATTGCCGTGTTAAGAAGCCATGTGGATCAGCTGAAGCCCACCAACATGTCCATGATCTTTGGGATGGTGGAGATCCCAGATATGCCTCGATCTACCACAGGAGATGAGGTTAGAGCTGAGGCGACAGCTGATCTCGAGTATGAGGCAGAGACTGATGAGGAGATGCTTGAGGTGGCTGAGGAAGCTTCATATGAGGGCCTTACGGAGACTGAAGAGGCCATGGTAGATGATGATGTGCAGGTTTCTTTGGTGGATACTCCCTTGGCTGCTACTACTCCTTCTAAGGTGACTCCGGGTACAGCTGCCCTAGTCCAGACTAATGCACCAGGCACTGATGCTAGACAGATGGAGAGACTGTGTAGACATGATCCCTTTTTTACCTCCTTCTCTGTCTTACTTTATTTTGACTTTTGGATATTTTGTTTGCATTTAAGGACAAATGACTTTATTTGTGGTGGGGTGAGGCCCACCTTTTTTGTGATCTTTTTTTTTACTCTCTTGTTTTGCATATATTTGGATTTTGTGCTAAAAGTGTGTTTTTGAACTATTTTTGTGGATGATTTAGCTTGTGGATCCTTGTTTTAAATGATAAATGATTTTTGACCCTTCCAAAAAAATTGTGCCACGTCTTGCTTGTGTAAAATATGGATGTTCTCTTGCAAATTTGAGTATCGGTTTTGATCAATATCGATGACTTTGATAGTGATCATAATCGAACAAACATGAATGTACGGCTATGATGAGGCCAAAAGAAGTTGTATAGACAATATGTGAACTCTTCACATCTTGTTGTGATTAGCCAAGTATCGAATTGAGTCTCCTGTGATGAACATTGCACCCTAGCAAAAATGTGGAGTCTTGTTTGACATTGGTGTCAATGCCTTGTGTGAAGGGCTTATCGTGAACCATGTTTGATGACACCTAGAATTTGCCCCGTTTGTCCGATTGACTATGTGAAGAAATCTCTTGAGATGATCTTAGGTAACTTGGAAGAGTGTGAGCCAATTTGGCATTATACCTCTTTTTATGGCATGCCTTGTGAGTGTGTGAACCCTGTTTGAACACCCCTTGAGCCTTAACCTTTTCTTGGAAGAAACTTGATGACATTGTCACCTTTCTTGATCCATTACCCATAGTCCTCATGATTTGGTGTTTGTTTGAACAACCAACTTAGGGAAAAAGCCTAAGTTGGGGGTGTGGTGATAAGAGAAGGTAAATCAAGAAGTGCAGGAAAGTCCCCTTTTGACCCATAGTTTTGAGAAAAATGGAACCCCTCCATAAAAAAAAGAGAGAGCAAAAGTAGAAAAGAATGAAAAAGAAAAAGAATGAAAAAGTTATAGAATAACGTTGTTAAAATACAAAGAAAATGGGGTTTCCAATAGTCCATGGAAAGTTAATAATGGGATGACTTATGAGCACGAATGAAAATGATGAAGAAAAGGAAAGGAAGTGTTGTTCACACCACAATTCATGAGGACTATAACCATTGAGCCTAAAAGACCATACCTTTGCACTCAACCCCATTACAAGCCTTGAAAAGACCTTTTTGATCTTGAGTGAGCTGAAGCAAGTGTTGATTGGAAAATACGGGCAAACCTATGGGTGGAATCATACATTGTGTTTATCTTTGTGAGTGTGAGCGTTGCATTTGATTTTGGAACTTTAAATTGTGAACCATTGTATGTGAATATGGAATCATTCTTTGTGTGAGGGCTTTGAGTACCTTTGTTTAGCTTGAACTTGCATTTGACGCAAGTATTGTGAGCTTGAGATTCTTTGATAATGGTGAGTCGCAACTTGAGTCTTTGAATGCACAATTGATCTTTGCATGAGTAAGTTAAGTCTTTTTGTGTGCATTCATGATTGAGTCTTGTGTAATACTGTTTGAGACATCCCTTTTTGAATTACTGAACTTGAGTTTTACTTGAGGACAAGCAAAAGTTTAAGTTGGGGGTGTTGATGAGTCCACAATTTGGACTCATTTAAGGCTTTATTTTTATTATTTTAGTGTCCTCAAATACATATTTTTTGTCGATAAATGATGTAAATCCTTGAATTTCAGGTATTTGGATTGAGGAACAAAGCATGGACACTACTCAGCAAAAAGGAACAAGGCAGCTGAAAGAACGAAGAAAAGAATGCCTGAGGATAGCCTAAACCATTGGGCGAGTCTCTAAATGGCCAATGTCTCGTCTAATGTTCCAGTGTGCCAAGCCCTAAAGGAGAAAATCAAGTCAGTGATAGAAAGGAGTATTCGGCTATTCACTGAACGATTCTGCGATGCAGTGTAATATCGCCCAAAGTGACAGAACTTGAAGATGCTGAAGACCAAAGCATAAAGGCGATGGAATTGACCAAAGGATGGATCACAAAGAGGATCAGCGATCCCGACTTACTGCGTCGAATGGTCCTTCGTAGAATATTTTTGACAACTATAAATACATTTTTAAAGTCTTAGTTTAGAATGCAATGTAGAATCTAACATTCAATTTTCAAGTTGAGAGCTTAGAACTGAGTTTTTGGAGATATTTTTTCTCAGCTTTGAAGATTTGAAGATTACCATTTTTAAGAAACTGGAAGTGGGTGTTGAAGATTCTTCATCTTAGGCCATTGTAAAGACACTTGGTAACAATTTTTACCTTTTTATGATGTCTAGCTAAAACCCCAATTCTTGGTGTGTGATTATGTGATTATGGATTGATATAACTGCTGTGTATTATTAATTGATAGTTTAATTGATGTTTAAAGGTGTTTTCATTAAGTAATTGTGGTTGAATTTAATGGGTTGTAGTTGCTAATACAATATTAACTTCGTGTTTTGGCTTGTTCGAGAGAGAGGTT
Organism: Solanum piurae; assembly: GCA_029582685.1. Lineage (NCBI taxonomy): Eukaryota > Viridiplantae > Streptophyta > Magnoliopsida > Solanales > Solanaceae > Solanum > Solanum piurae. The sequence continues at coordinate 26,449 of JAJOOO010008962.1, forward strand.
TTAAAACCAAAATTATTGAATCGATGGTCTGTGGGTATTGGGTTGTTATGGGTTCAGCTCGAGAGAGTGAACCCTAAACCCTCTTCCACATATTCAGCTCGAGAGAGTGAATGGAATAAAGCGAAGGTTGTGCTTAATTGTTGCTTATTGGTGCTCAAGAGAAACAATTTGATTTGGGGTAAATTATTCGAGAGAAAGTTTATCCCGAGTAAAGTCTAGATTAATCACTGATTTACAGATGTTTACTATTAATTGCAATCACCCGGTTATCTATATTTTCCTATTATCCAATCACATCCCAAGAATCCCGTCTCCATATTTGTTATTTTCGTATTATTTGTTGTTTTAGTTGATAATTGAAACCAAATCCCCCTTATATTTGACACTTGTGTCACCCCTAATTTAAACCATGTTTTTATTCGTAAATGTTTTTACCTATGATTGACCTGAGCACATTCTTAGTTTTCTATTGATTCTCAATTACGAACCACTCCTTTGGGACTCGACCCCAACTCACATAGTTGGGTTATATTACTATTGAACGATCACTGACACTTAGTATTGGATTAAGTGTCTCTGATAGCGTTTATCACTCACCAACTTGGTTCTTTCCTTCAGGGCGTGGCACAATAGAACTTTAGCCGGTAAAGTAGCTATTCGGCGACTCGCCAAGTGGTCTTGGCGATCACCAGGCTTACTTTTCTTCCTTCTTTCAGCTCACTTTGTTCCATTTTGCAAATTAGTGTCCTTGCTTTGTTCCTCAATCCATATACCTGGAAATCAAGGGTTTTATATCAGTTATTGACATAAAATAAGCATTTGAGGACACTAAATCTCTATAAACAAAGCCCTAAATGAGTCCAAATCTCGGACTCATCAGTCACACAAAGGTATAGAGATTAGGTTCACTCTCAAAATTTATGCCTAAGATCATTTCCTTCATTCACAAAAATTAGTCAATTGGAAAAATGGGGCAAGTTCTAGGTATCGACATGCACATATTTCAAGTAAACCTTATCACACAAGGCATTAAACACAATCATCGATCATGACTTTACAAGTTAAGCTGACGTGCAACGATCAATATAAGACTCACTTTGACAATCGACTAGTCATAGTCAATTGCTAAGAGTTCACACATGGCTTATCCAACTCAAATTGTCTGGTTGGACTTGCATAAACATATTGCTGATTAAGAGCACTATTCACGTGATCGATATTGATTACAACGGACACTCAAATGTACAAAAGAACAACAATCACACAATTAAGAGAGACGCCAATAAAATAAAGCCAACATTCATTCACTTTCCATCAACAAGGAGATTTTTGAACAAAAACAGTCAAACACAAAATATCCAAAAGTAAAAATAAAACAAAATACAACCAAACATCCAAAAGGCTAGGTATAAAAATACCTTCACCCCACCAAAATAACTACACAGTGTCCGTAATATGCACTAAAAACTGAATGTAGCAAAAGTAAAGAAAGACGAGAGAGAGTAAAAATCCTCGGCTAGGCTAAGCTTGGGTGAACTCTGCACATCTGAGGTGGCTATAGTCTGGGCATCAGTGCCTTGGTCGACCCCAGCTATGGAGGTCTGTGCAACTATATCCTCTGTGGGATGGGACCTACTCAAGCCAATCATAGATGTGCCACACACTAAGGACTCCGTAGCTACCCATACTAAGTCATCCTCTAGATCATCAAACACTATCGCATCACATGCTCCTAGCTCTTTCTCTTCTTTCTCAGGTTTGTCAAACTCTCAGACATCATTAGCTATAAGAGCATCTCTGATTGCAGTAGCCATAGGTATCTTATAAACAACTGGTATATTGACACTAGGGTCCTTGGTCACATCTATATTACTCCACAACATCGAGATATCGGTGGAATTCGGCTCCTCGACATCACATTAGGGACTGGTAATATCAGCCTTCAAGGCTCTCACCTCCGTAGAGTCATTGTCCGATGTCTCACACACCTCAACTCAAACAGTGAGAGGGTCCAATGCTGCTCCGTGGGCCATCATCATCTCCCGTTGTTCTCTCAACTCCTCCCAAATGAGAGCCAATTATGGCACTATCGTACGGTCGATTATAGAAGGAACATTAACCTCAACCCTCGCAACCCTCACATTGGTCGAATAGGAAAAAATTTCCTATCTGTTACAACCCAGGGATACCCCCTAGATGTAACATGGCGTATTTCATCCTAAAGTGGTCTCATACAAGAACTTATCATATCACAACATAAGATAATAGAAAAGTACGAGAAATTTAAAAAAAATACAATCGAAGTCATTTTGATAAAAACAAGCGGAAGTCTTTCTATACTTTGTCTCAAACCATCAAATACAACTTTAGAATAAAACTCTTGGGACACAACCCATACAATAGTCTCAAGTCTCCAAATCCTACATTTGATTAGAATGTAGGTAAAGTACGCATTAGTACAAAATGTACTAAATATGCTAGCTAGCATAATCATAAGAGCATAAGACAATGGTTAGTCAATATAAGACATAATCGAAAATCATATGAAATACTTCATGAAACATCAACTATAAGCATAAGAGACAATATAATCATAATAAACAAAGTCTGAGACAATATAATCATAATAAACAAAGTCTCCAACAAAAGCATCAAACAAGCATTTTTTGACTCTTAGTCATCTATACCACAATAGAACGATTCTCAAGTAACCTAAAAGCATTCATGTGCAATGCATGAATAACATCCCATAATGCCACCTAAGCCAAGTATCCCTTTTTGGTCATCTTAATCATAGTTTATATACATGGTCAAGTCTTTAAACTCTTCTACCATAAGGGCACCATACTCCTAAGTAACCTCAAAGCACACTTGTGTAATGCATTAAAGGCATCTTATACTACCATTCACCCTAAGCATAACCTTGAAGTCATCCTAGTCATATTTACTCTCCTTTGGTCTCATTATTAGTTTACTTCATATAGACAAGGGGATATTTCACCTTTAGTCACTATTAACAAGGAAGACAACTATAGAACAATCCTATCTCAAGATACATCACTCACAAGAACACTTTCTTGAATAACCTTAATTCATACTTGTGCAATGCATGGATAGCATCCCATAATACTATACGTGCTAAGTACTACTTCTGGGTCCTCATCCTAATACTTCTTGGTTTGGAACCTAGTTCTTCTTTTTAACTTTAGAACACTATGAGGTACTCACTTAAGCACATCTTAGTTGATTATTAGGTTGAACCCTATGAGATACATCTTTAAGCATGTCTAAGTTCATTATTAACATGGACCCTATGAGATACTACCTTAAGCATGTCTAAGTCTGTTTATACCTTTGAACACTATGAGGTACTTTATTAAGTAAGCCTTAGTTCATTTATGCTTTTGAACACTGTGAGATGCTTCTTCAAGAATGTCTTAGTTCATTGGATATGAAGATTTCTCCTAGAAACCTTAACTCAACTATGTGAAGTATTCCATCTCATGAGAACTAACTTTGGTAAAACCCACACTCTTTTACGTAAGAGTTCCCCCTTTTACTTGTATAGTCCTCACATTAACAAAGTGTAGTTCTTCTTTCTACTTAGAGCCCGGACCCTATATTGTGTGACACTCCATCTCATTGTCAATATCCACTTGGAGCCAAGAATACACCCCAAGAATTACTTGTTAAGCCTTTCTTAAGACTCATGCCTCTTGAAAGGATGTCCTTGACCATCAATCCATGTTCAAGTGATTCTATCACTTTATACTTTCAAGTATTCATAAGGTAGGTTAGGTGAGTGTAGGCCTTTCACCACAATTCTTCATATTAGACTTCTATTGTCATTTAGACTTTACTCTCAAAGCCTTAACATCTATAGTTAATCATATTAGCTCCACTGTAAAGTCCTAGTGATAAACATTCTCAACTATGAGTCTTCACTTTTAATAACTCTACAACATAAATGCATCTCATGAACCTAGATTACAAGGCATTCAATCACATTATTCATTACTAGGTGATTCTAGCCACAATTCATCCTAAAGGTTCAATTTCAACTTTGCAAGTCAAGATCAATCATATTCAATAAGGTCTAGTTCAATTCATGATTATATGTTCCTAACCTTGAATAATTACTACACATGACATTAATTTAAGAAGTTTAGCTATGAATCCTTCAATTTCACCTCTAATGGCATAAACCCACAAAATATCAAATTCATCAAATAGACTAGGGTTAACAATAGAAATCACATGACTTCATCATAATTTCATAATTCAATGCTAATACAATCATAATTTGGTATTATCAACTATATTGGAATCATACCTAAACCCTACCCACAATGTAAGATGAGCCCTAGCTAAAATTGGGTTTGACTTCACAATTGGGGGAAACCTAGGGGGCTCTATGGTTGGAAGAACCCATAGATGATTAATCATACATACCTTAGGAAGATTCACCAAGTATTTGAGTAGCAATGGCTGCCCCTTCAACCCTAGACTTCACCTTCTTCTCCTTGTTCTTCTTCTTCTTTTTAGAGAGAGAATTTTGGGTTTCTTTTTTGTGAGTTGAGCGAATGATTTAATTAACTTAGTTTAGGGGCCTATTAAGATTATATAGGTGGTTTAATAACTAACTAACTGACTTCCCTTAACCCCCAACTAATTACCAATTAACCCCCAAACCCCTAACTAAAAACAAAAACTAAAAAATCTGCTCCACCTACAACTCCCCCACCCACGGACCATGGGTGGTTCTGCTGACCGTGCTGCACCTCCGTAGATCGAGTTCTGCAGCTACAACCTACAGGGGAACTTCAGACTTGACCAATGACCCAAACCCACGGGGCATGGGTCCACCTACGGCCAGTAGGTGCTGCCAATTTGACAGCTTTTGGGCTGTTTTAAGGGTCCTCCTCAAGGACCCCTTGGGTGGTCCTTGGGAGGTTGTACTTTGACGCCCTAACCATAACACCCTTATTCTAAGTACGGGAGTCATTTTTACGATTTAAACCCTCTCATCAAACTCTAAAACTCTAACGAAAAGCTCTATAACTCTCTAGTTTAGTTCACTAGTTTCCGAGGCGTAACAATATCTCTCCCTTGGGATCATTCAGCTGGAATGACGACTCTAAACACTTCTTAAGGTCACCACTATAGAGTAGCAGCCCATCATGCATGCAACACATCTAAATGCACACAACCAAGCAAGAAAACTTCAATTCAAAACTAAATACATTCAATGCAACACAAGGGAGTAGAAACTACACCTACCAACCCAAAATGCATGAAATTCTATCATTACTAATTTTCAAGGAGAAACTAACATCTCCCAATTAAAACATGCTCCATACACTCTCATGGAGCCTAAATGCAATGTACTCTCAAAAAGCATTTATTCAAGAACGAATCTTTCAACTCCAAACTATGGCATGCTCATTACTTCTTATCATGAAGTATATATCCAATTCTACTCAAATGCACTACAACATGAGGCAAAACAATGCATACTAGTCATGTCTATCAAAACCTAAGATTTTTCATGAACATGCACATAAATGAATCATGGCAACCCATAAACACACAATAAGCTTACTTTTTTTGGCACCCTATCTCCCCATCGGGAGTAAGCCTAAACAATCACTTATAAACAACATTCATGCTAAAGACAACTTCAAGGTCCAACAGAACAAGTCACAAAAGACATGAAATCCACAAATTACTAAAGAATAAAACACATACCAGAAGGAACATGAGGAGATCACTCTTGATCTTCTCTAGATTAGAGAGAATAAAACTTATTCTTATTTTGAGCACCCTCATCCGGACCACTAGAGGGCTCTTTCTTATCCTCCCTTCCCTTAGCCTTAAGAACCGGGCAATCTCTCATTTTGTGCCCATCCTTTCCACACCCATATTAACCATCCATGCCGGCTAGGCATTTACCATAATGACTCCTCCCACACTCGGAGCAAATAGACTTGGGCAATGGATGCCCACTACCCTTCTCTTGGTCAAACCTAGGGTTGTTGGAAGAATCTTGACCGGAATACCTATGTTTAGACTTAGGCCTACTTTGCCCATCAGACATAGCATTAGAAATGTTCCCATCATCGGTTCTAGCTCTTTTCGTCTCCCTATTCATTTTCTTAAGTCTTTGCTCCTCAATTTGTTGAGCATGTACCATGAGATGAGAAATATTCATACTTGGGATAAGCATTTCCGAACGACATTCATATACTACTAAGTCGGACACTCTCATCACAAACTTATTCATCTTGGCCCTAGAATCCTCCACAATGGTTGGAGCGTATTTTCATAGTTGGGTGAACTTAGTGGAATACTCTTTCACACTCAAACCCCCTTGTCGAAGGTTTATGAATTCTTGCATCTTTGTCTCCCTTAACTCTAGGGGAAAAAACCTATCAAGGAATGCCTCTTTGAACACTTCCCACTCTATTGGGCCCTCTTCTACCGGCCTAGTATCTTTCCATTGTTCATACCAAATTTGTGCTATATCCCTCAATTGATAAGCGGCTAGCTCCGCTTTTTCTACCAAAGTTAATCCCATGATGGTAAGCACCTTATACACCTTCTCTATAAAACCTTGAGGATCTTCCTCCATTTTGGAGCTATAAAACTCTGGAGGGTTCATCTTAAAAAATACTCTCACCCTAGAAGGAGCCCTCCCCCTTATTGGGTTTGCCGGAGCTACCACCTCCCTATTGGCTTAGGCTGTCATGGCGTGGGCTAACATTATAAAGGCCGACCTAATCTCCGCATTCAACATATTTGGAGGATCAATTGGGGGTTGAGGAGGAGCTTCAGGTGGAACTTCGAGAGGAACCTCTTGCTCCACATTGCCTTCCTCTTCTCTCCTAGTATTTTCCCTTGTATTAGCGATACCCTGAAAATAAATGGGCACGGATTAGAAAAAGATCCTATTAAAACCAAGCTCTATGGTACGACTTAGAAAATGAAGAAGTGAGATTTCCTAAACATCCAATAAACTCCTATTCATAAATGTGGCACGCTTCACATTTATGAACAAAACTCTTCTAGACGTGGTTTGAGACAATCCTAGAACCATTCTAACCCTTGTGCTCTGATTACCAAGTTTGTTACGACCTAGGGGTACCCCCTAGATGTAACTTGGCGTACTTGACCCCAAAGGGGTCTCATACAAGCCCTTAGCATATCACAACATAAGATAATAGAAAAGTACGGGAAATTTAAAACTTTTTACAATCGAAGTCATTTTCATAAAAGCAAGCGGAAGTCTTTCTATACTTTGTCTCAAACCATCTAATACAATTTTAGAATAAAACTTTTGGACACAGCCCATACAATAGTGAAAACATGAAATAAAGACATAAAGAAATGGTGGGTTTTGTCCTCGAAGCTATGAGGACTCACCAAGATCTTCAACTCCCTAGCTCCTTAGAAACCTATCTCCGAGATTAGAACTCAAGTCTCCAAATCCTACATTTGATTAGAATGTAGGCAAAGTATGCATTAGTACAAAATGTACTAAATATGCTAGCTAGCATAATCATAAGAGCATAAGACAATGGTTAGTCAATATAAGACATAATCGAAAATCATATGAAATACTTCATGAAACATCAACTATAAGCATAAGAGACAATATAATCATAATAAACAAAGTCTCCAACAAAAGCATCATATAAGCATTATTTGACTCTTAGTCATCAATACCATAATAGAACTATTCTAAAGTAACCCAAAAGAATATATGTACAATGCATGAATAGCATCTCATAATACCACCCAAGCCAAGTATCCCTTTTTGGTCATCTTAATCATAGTCTATATACATGGTCAAGTCTTTAAGCTTTTCTACCATAAGGGCACCATACTCCTAAGTAACCTCAAAGCACACTTGTGCAATGCATGAAAGGCATCCCATACTACCCTTCACACTAAGATTAACCTTGAAGTCATCCTACTCATATTTACCCTCCTTTGGTCTCATTATTAGTATACTTCATATAGACAAGGGGATCTCTCACCTTTAGTCAGTATTAACAATGAAGGCAACTATAGAATAATCGTATCTCAAGATGCATAACTCACCAGAACTATTTCTTAAATAACCTTAAGTCATACTTGTGCAATGCATGGATAGCATTCCATAATACTATACATGATAAGTACCACTTTTAGGTCCTCATCGTAATACTTCTTGGTTTGGAACCTAGTTTCTCTCGTTAATTTTACAGCACTATCAGGTACTCTCTTAAGCGCATCTTAGTTCATTATTAGGTTGAACCCTATGAGATACTTCTTTAAGCATGTCTAAGTTCATTATTAACATGGAACGTATGAGATACTACCTTAAGCATGTCTAAGTCAATTTATACACTTGAACACTATGAGGTACTTCATTAAGTAAGTCTTAGTACATTTATGCTTTTGAACACTATGAGATGCTTCTTCAAGCATGTCTTAGTTCATTGGATATGGAGATTGCTACTAGAAACCTTAACTCAACTATGTGAAGGATTCAATCTCATGAGACCTAACATTGGGAAAACCTACACTCTACTACATAAGAGTTCCCCCTTTTACTTGGACAGTCATCATATCAACTAGGTGTGGTTCTCCTTTCTACTTAGGGCCCGGAACTTATCTTGTGTGAAACTCCATCTCATTGTCAATATCCACTTGGAGCCAAGCATACACCCCAAGATTTACTTGTTAAGCCTTGCTTAACAATCATGTCTCATGGAATTATGTCCTTGACAATCAATCCATGTTCAAGTGATTCTATCACTTTATACTTTCAAGCATTCATAAGGTAGGTTAGGTGAGTGTAGCCCTTTCACCACAATTCTACCTATTAGACTTCTATTCTCCTTTAGACTTTACTCTCAAAGCCTTAACATCTATAGTTAATCATATTAGCTCCACTCTAAAGTCCTAGTGATCAACATTCACAACTATGAGTCTTCACTCTTAATAACTCTACAACATAAAAGCATCTTATGAACCTAGATTACAAGGCATTCAATCACATTATTCATTACTAGGTGATTCTAGACACAATTCATCCTAAAGGTTCAATTTCAACTTTACAAGTCAAGATCAATCATATTCAATAAGGTCTAGTTCAATTCATGATTATATGTTCCTAACCTTGAAAAATTACTACACATGACATTGATTTAAGAAGATCACCTATGAATCCTTCAATTTCACCTCTATGACATAAGCCCAAAAAATATCAAATTCATCAAATAGACTAGGGTTAACCATAGAAATAACATGAATTCATCTAAATATCATAATTAAATTTTAATACAATCATAATTAGGTATTATCCACTATATTGGAATCATACCTAAACCCTACCCATAAGGTAAGAAGAACCTTAGCTAAAATTGGGTTTTTGACTTCACAATTGGGGGAAACCTATGGGCTCTATGGGTAGAAGAACCCATAGATGATTAAGCTAACATACCTTAGGAATATTCACCCCGAATTTGAGTAGCAAAGCAGCCCCTTCAAACTAGTCTTCACCTTCTTCTTCTTCTTTCTAGAGAGAGAATTTTGGGTTTCTTTTTGGTGAGTTGAGAGAATGATTTAATTAATTTAGTTTAGGGGCCTATTAAGCTTATATAGGTGGTTTAACAACTAACTAACTAACCTCCCTTAACCGCCCAACTTATTCCCAATTAACCCCCAAACCCCTAACTAAAAACTAAAACTAAAAAATTTGCTCTACCTACAACTCCCCCACCCACGGACCGTGGGTGGGTCTACTGACCGTGCTGAACCTCTGTAGATGGAGGTCTGCAGCTTCAACCTGCAGGGGAACTTCACCCTTGACCCACGATTCCAACCCATGGGGCGTGGGTCCACCTACGGTCAGTAGGTGGCAAGCGTAGGTGCTGCCAATTTGACAGCTTTTGGGCTGTTTTAAGGGTCCTCCTCAAGGACCCCTTGGGTGGTCCTTGGGAGGTTGTACCTTGATGCCCTAAACCTAAAACTCTAATACTAAGTACGGGAATCATTTTTACAATTTAAATCCTCTCATCAAATTCTAAAATTCTAACGAAAAGCTCTTTCACACTCTAGTTTAGTTCACTAGTTCCCGAGGTGTAACAATATCTTGTAGATCATAGAATATGCCAAGGGGGGATATGAAACAGTAGCAGCGGCATGTGCACTAGAGGTGGAAGAGTTGGGTAAACCTGTCGGCTCAACTACCGGCGTAGACTGAGTAGCATCGGCCTCCATGGACTCAACATTGACCATCAGAGAGGTGTCCACCAGAGCCTCTTCCTCCTCTCCACTTTATCCTTTGTATAGTCGACGATGCCGGAGTCACCTCTGTATATGTCTTTTCTACAAAGGGCACACAACTCGTTGACACAGATCACTGATTAGCACTGCAAATGGTAATGAGGTTTGGTTTTATTTTACCCTCATCTACATCTCCTGAGAAATAATCACCTAGAGATTTAGTTGCTCCCGATGAAGAATACAACCCATTAATGCAGCTTTTGGATGCCAGATAATTGATTCATTCTGAGAAGGCATCAGGGTGCTGGAGATTAACCCAAACCAATAACGAGCAGCAATAAGTAAATCCTTCTTCTTAATCACCACTCCCTCATCTATCCAGGAAGGACTAGCATAACTCAGCAACAGGGCCAACCACCCTTTTAAATCTTCCAGAGTGTTGGTCTTGACCATGTTAGCCAAAGAATGGATGGTGCACGTAGTGAAGTTCAGCAAATTGATGATGTCGATCTTGCTGCACTTTAATTTCTTGCCCCGCACCTCTACATAGTTTACCGATGCCATCAACCCATCCTTATTCTTCCCTTTCGAGAACAACCTGTCATAACTCTCATAAAATTCCTGAACCCAGGATGGAACACATCAATTTTGGGGTTGAGTGAACTTTTTAAATTTGTGGAAGCGCAACATCTCCCACATATCTAGACATTTGTCTATCAGACCATCTGTAGACAACCGCTTTTCCTTTAAAATGGTCCGCAAGCCGCATTCTTCAGTCTGTTAATAGACCGAGGAGGATGTAGGGGGGATGGTGTCACTTTAGGTGCTTGAGCTGATGTTGTTGCAGGAGGTGTTGGATGTGCTGGAAGTCTGGCTAATGGATCATGGACTTCTTCAGAATGCAATTTCGCATACCTCCGCTTCAAAACCCCTCCCTCAATTGTCGGTGTATGCACTAGAGTTCTAGACCCTATAACTTCTTCCCTTTCAGACTTGTAGGATGCAAGATGAGTAGAGTTGATGTCCATGTTGTCCGATGAGCCTGAACTCAAACTAGAACTAGCCATCACCTGCTTCTTGCATTTTCCCTTCACACTCCCCTGAGGAGGTTTAGGATGAGTAGCCTGGGGCTGTGTGACCTTTTCTGGAATAACAACCCCTTTTGCCTTTTTTCGAGGTGGTGGACCTCTCACCTAAAGCTTTGGTCTAGCCAAATCTGTAGAAAAACACAAACAAAACACATGCAGTTGCAACGGGTCAGCAAAATATCACTTTCAAAAAGAATGCAAGAAAACTCGCCAAACCACTCGGCGAATCACCGAAGCCATTCAATGAGTAGTAGAGGACTCACCGAAAGTTCTAGAAGAAAACAACAGAATATCAGCACAAAATGAGTGATACACAAACCATTCGGTGAGACGCAGAGTTCACTCGGAGACCAACAATTGCTTCACCAAATGTAACAGAAAAAAGTAGCTAAAACGGAAGTTAGGAAGGCGATATTGAAACCATTCGGAAAGTCACCGAGTATACTCTGTGATAACACGCATATCGCCGAAAGTTACAGAGTAAAACACTAACAAATCAGGTCAAAAAGGTCAGAAGGAGGGTCAATTTGCAAGTAGCTAAGTCACTCGGCGAGCTCGACTCAGCTCGCCAAATTTCCCAACGTGCCAGAATCCCAACCCAAATTCCAATTCTCAACGCACAGCCTAAGACAACCAATTCCAAGGATTATTCTAAAAACTTAAGCCTAACCACAATGATTATCTACCCTGGAGTAGTCACACTTCCCCAATTGATTTAGATTCGACCAAACAATGATCTTTCCCTCAAGAATGACATCACCCAATCCATCATTGGGAAAATTCAAATTGTTTGGTGGAATTTCGGTCGCTCAGACTTAACCCACACAAAACCGTACATGCAAAACCCAAAATTTATACAATTTAAATGCCAATGTCAGACTAATTTTGGCTAAACAAGATATTATGCATGCTTGATTTCAAAATAGATACTCACAAGTAATTTAGCACAAATTTAAAGCAAATGATAGATCTACAAATTACTCAAACAGATGCCCAACAAAAATCATGCAATTTAATACAAATTCGGACAACCAACCTCAATTGTAGACACGAGACACTAAGGCAAAGAGAGAAAAATGGGCAGCACTTCAATCCGATCACACGAGGACACCAACTAAAATTGAAGTTAAAAACTATGATCTAAAGATTGATTGTAAGAGTTCAAGATTCAAAAACATAAAGAGAGGATTTAAATTTAAAATGGTTGAAAGGCCTTTGACCCATCATTTTGTCCGTCGATCGACGAGGTTCATTCACATCACCGATCCAGTCGGCAATTCACTAAGTGGACTTTAGTCCACTAAATTTAAAAGAGTCTAGGGAATTCAGTTGGTCCAAAAGGTGAGCTATATCAGGCTCACTGAGTGGGATTTAGCTCACCTAATTTCCCTTTCCCTTCAAACTTTGAATTCCAACCTGTACATGAAACAAACATTATTCAACACAAAAAGTAAAACTTGGGTTACCTCTGATGAAGCTTCTTATTTTAATGTCGTGGAACAGCATGGCCATATTATAATGCCTCATTCTTTGGGTTGACCTAGTATCACTAAGAAGATCCCCTGGGTTTCAAGCTGCTTAATGGAAATCGAGTGCGAAGTCACTATTTTAACCCCGTTTCCTAAAATTAAGCCTGCAGCCCCCGAAAACAAAATCAAACAACACATTTATGCAATTAATCTTAGACCCACAAGACCCATGCCACCGGGATACTCAAACTACTTTGTTGGCATAAAAACTTGGTATCTCTATTTTGCGTATCTCTTCTTGTTGTCCAATATCTTCGGGTATAATCATTTCTTTGGTCAGTCCTATTTTGATTACCTGAATTGGAGGTTTTATTTCCTCGTATAATATCTCTGCTGGTGCTGTATAGAAGTTTATGTAAAATAAATTGCCTTTTGTAACTCTTTTGTATGTAATGAATGCTTTATGTAGTTCTGGTATTCCACTAACTTCTTCTCCATCGTATGTGTATACAGTATTTAGTAATCCATAATTATAACATGTCCTTACTAAAGTGGCGTTAGTTTTTGGCTGTGCAATTAACTTGCTATATCCTTGTAACTTTTGCGTCAAATAATCCTGGTTTGGTTCTTTTGTAGTTGATCTGGGGTTGAGATTTAAATAAGTTTGGATTTTGTGTATATTTTCGATATAGGTTCTTGTGATGTGGTTATATGTCTTTTTCTCACTTTGGTTCTGTAAACTATATGCGTATGTAGAGGTTTGTGGTTCTATGGATATATTTTTTGGTGTTCTTTGGGTAAATGGTTTTTTGAATAGCTGATTTAAGTTCACATTTTTATGTTGTTTATCACTAACTTGTTTGCTTGTACCTGCAGTTGTATTTAAACAAACATTATGGGTTTTTTGGTGTTTCCCAACGTCACCTTTTATCTCTGGAATTTTAAAGTCTTCCGATCGACTTAGCTCTGCATTTTTATCGTCATGCTGCTGACTATTAGCTTTAGACTTCAGATTATCTTCATTAGTCTTTAGCTTTTGCATCTCATTTTCCATTTTGTCCACTTT
>JAJOOO010008963.1:0-13741 GCA_029582685.1 Solanum piurae
TATTAGTAGTATATAGTATAGAGCCAAAACACATGTTCCTTCACATTTGTCAATGCCACTACCAAAAGTTCAAACATGGCATCAACTTCAACTTCACAAACCCCCTCCAATATTAATCCTTACTATGAAAATTGGCTTATTGAACTCCAAAATTTTCTTGAAAAATTAAATGCAATTGCATCCTCATATGGTGATGAAGAAGAAGAAAATAAAAGCAGTGACTTGGTGACACAAGTTTTGGATCATTACCAAGATTACTATAGAGAAAAATTCAATTCAACAAATAGAGATGTATTTCTTCTAGTTTCTCCACCATGGTACACTTCGTTAGAAAAAACATTTCTTTGGATAGCTGGTTTTAAGCCTTCTACACTTTTTCCAACTATTAATTACTCAATAGGTTCAGAATTGACAACAGAGCAAGGTGAAATTTTGAAGAGGCTAAAAGCAGAGACTAAAAGAGAAGAAAAGGTAATGTAGTTATTTTGAACATATTTTTAGTTATATTATTTTCTTATGTCAAGTCAAACGATGCTACATAAAATGAAACGAAAGGAACATTAGTATATGATTTCTGGAAACTTCTTTTCACTTGCAAACCTTTATTTATTTTTTCCTGCCGCGAATTTGAATTTATTTAAGAATGGAAATTTTTTTAAATCTAAAAATCGAATTGCGATGTTTGATCTAAATTTGAAATAGGTAATTGAAAAAGGGATGGCGAAGGTACAAGAGAGAGTGGCGGCGCCGCCGATATTTGAGCTGATGAAAAGAGGGGGAACGGTGGTGGACGGAGAGGCAACGGATTTGGAAAATATAATTGATGGGCTGAAAAATTCGATCATGTCGATGGTGGAAACAGCAGAGCATTTAAGAGGATCGACGGTCAGGAACATTCTGGATATTCTCCGGCAAAAACAGGCCGTCAAATTGTTGGCGGCGGTGGCTCAATTTCATCTTCAAGCCAGAAAATTGGGTTTACAAATGGATATTCAGAGTGCTAAAAGGATAAATGAAGATTTTATCAATTGAAATTTCACACATTTATATAATAAAGGATAAATGGGGATATTATATTTACTTTAGCTTCTAGAATATTGGTAGGAAAAATTTAATTTCTGTTTCCTCTGTCCGTCTTTACTTGTTTGGTATTTGACTTGGGACATGTTTTAACTTTTAAGAAGCAATGAATAGAGTTAAAATTTTGTTATATGAATATGAGGAATTCAATCTATAACTAATAAGTAAAAATAATGGACGGTGGAAATACTTCTTAAAAAAAAAGAGTCTAAGATGGGTCATGTGATATGGTACTCGTGATTTTTGGAGTGTGTCATTCTTTTTCCTGATATTCTTGATTTTCTTTTATGCTTATAAAAGTTACTTCCTTCCTCTCATTTTATGTGATGTAGTTTGACTCGACACGAAATTTAAGAAAGAAATGAAGACTTTTAAAATTTGTGGTCCAAAATGAATGATAGAAATTTGTGTGACTGTAAATCATTTCATTAAGGGTAAAATAGATATTTTGTGATTAAATTGTTACTTAATATAAAAATATGTCATTCTTTTTGGGACTGATAAAAAAAAAAGTAAGTCACATAAATTGAGACAAATGTAAACCAATATACTGGGAGTATCATTTTAGTATGTAATATTGAGTTGCTTATCTCTGATTATATTAAAAAGATAATTCAAGATAAGATATTTGGTGTAAAACATAAAAGCTAAATTTTGTCACAAGTCGCCAGTTTGAAAATATAAACACTCTTAGGTGGAAAACACGTTCAATGTGTTAAAAAGTTAATAGGCAAACGTAAGGAATTTTAATGTGAAGCATCATGCTTTAGCAAAGGCATCACTAATGTCTAGTGTGATCGTCATTACATTAGTGATGATTAAAAATAATATATTTTTAGTTTTATTGCTCCAACTATAAAGTAAAACATGTGCTTAAATGACATTAATAATTTAGTAATGTACTCTTTCTAAAAATATTTTAATTTAATGTATTAGTTTTAATTATAGAAAATTTCAGAAATACCAAACTTAATAGAAACTAGAAAGGCTATATAGTTACGATAATTATTTTTTATAGTTATAGTTTCATTTGCTATGAAAGCTGTGATTTGTAAATTTTTGTCTGTATATTTCGCTTACAAATAGTCTTTTAGAGCCAATGGGCCAAGAAAGGCGTCTAGACCGAGGAAATGACACATATATACAACTGATAGTTATAATTATCAATAAATAGCCCAACATTAATTAGCATTTAATAGACAAATAAAAAATAAGCACAAAATAACCCAAATTAATAAATAATATTTTAATAGTTTATTTTTTGTTTTCCTTGTATAACCAATCATCACTAAACAACAAAAATAACGGAAACATAAAAAATGATATATACAATATGTAACCGCCTAAAAACGTAAATTATGTATTTTCATATGTTTTTTTATTCGTTACTTGATAAAAAAAAATCAATTGTATACTTGATTGTATATAGGTAAAAGAGTGGTGAATTCATTCACTTAGTATTAGTATGCATTTATAGTTCTGTTATCTCCTTCAATGTATACATATTAAAAAAATCAGTGTATACATATTTAAAAATCAAACACTTTATGTATTCATTCACTTATAATATATAGACACTGCATTGAAGTTATTTTTTTTAATCATGAACATCATGTATGCATTGCATTCATGTATACTTATCCGTGTATTGATTCACTCAAAATTTGTATACATTCCAGATTCTTTCTTCAGTGTTTACATGAGGATTGCACATGAAATTTAAAATGTTCAATAGCAAACACACAAGTCGAATTGGATAACGAGAAGAACTTACATGGCTCAAATTTAGAGTTATGGATGAAAAATCCACAAAATTAGAATTAGAATCTTTTTTTTTTTTTTATGAATAATCCTAGGGACAACTTTCTTAAACATGACAATTGATACCTACAATCAATTACTATTATGTAAATTTTTGCCTAAATTAGATATAACCTTCAATTTCCAAAATTAAAAACCCTAAAAAATTGAATGACAATACAAGAACATAGGCTAACAGTTAGAGAAATTGACGAGTAGACATCAACAAACCATCAAAAAATTAAAAGCGAAAAAAATAAAATAGACACTATAGATGAATATTTTTATAGAACTCAAATATGTAAAACTAATAAACAGAAAGTAAATCATCTTTTATTCAAAGTAATAAAGAAGAAGAAGAAAGAATTGAATAAATATTTACATAATAAAAAAAAACACAATTCAAAAGAATCGTGTGTATGGAAAAGAAGAGAAAAAAAAGGAAGAAAAAAACCACTTCCCAATAAAAAAGGACACCATGTTGTCACCTCCTAAAATTATTTTATTTAATTTAAAAAAATTCCCAATACGTGGGCTACTAATTACAAAATTTAATTTTTAAAAATCCTTTTTTATCAAAAAAATGAAAGAAGGCTATATGTTGCCAATTAGTAAAATGGGATGTCATGCTATGCCATTTATATATAGGGTGGCAGTGAAATAATGGGCTTTTCGTGATTGGATTCTACAAGCAACATTGGGCCAGAGTGTGCAAATTGTGGCCATGCATGTAACAAGATACTTTTTCTTCCCGCAAAGTTAAATGATATTTTTATTAAAAAATTATGGAAAACTTATATAAGTCCTACCAATTCAGGAGTTAATTACTTAGATATAACTTTACTTTGCAATATTGTGAGTCTTACCAGCTTTTGATGCATCCAGACACGTAATTATCAGATCTAAGTGTATTTTTCTATATGATAGAAAACTCTTAATTAGTGATAAGATATGTAATATTTTAAAAATATAGATAATAATAGTGTATATAGTAATATGGTATATCTAATTATGTAGTTTCTTCAAAAAAATATTCAGTGACTTGTGATATTTATTCAAAATTGAATGCATTTCTTTTGTCACACAAAAATAGTTTAGTGAATTGGTATAATACTTGGGAAAAGTTGAAGTGATTTTTATGTCACAAAAACAATTCAATGACTTTGGTGGAATAAATATAGTTAAGTAACCATTCATGAAATTACCCCTTATACTATCTAATAACTCTCTCGATTTTATCCTCCTTTCTTCTTTAATATGTTAAAAAAAGTCACTTTTGATTAGGGATGGCAAATGGGAGAGGCGGGGCGGGGCGGGTGTGGGTTAAACCCACATAAACCTGCATAAACCCACAAAGTCTTTACCCCTACCCCGCATAGCATGATTATTTTTTGTTGCCCCGCCCCGCCCCGACTGACAATGGTTAATTCTTTTGTTGAAGGCAGTGTGTTATATTTAAATAGCTATGATGCCGGATTTCACTTCAAGGATGGAGAACCTGCAGACATTAAAAACACTAACATCTTTTAACTCAAGTTATATTCATTCACCAAATTGACTAAAAATCATTAAAAACACTAACAACTTTTAACTCATATTGCTATACTTGTAAAAAAAATAAAAATCTATGCACAGAAAGTTGAAACACCAAAACTGATTCTGAACATATATTTCCATCCAACTCCACATATGAAATCCAAGAATTGAGATTCCAATTACAAGAGATTGCTAATCACATTCTTGGATGTTAGACTACTAATCACATTCAACAAAATCAAAAGACTCTCCAGGGCACTACTAATCACATTCAACAAAATAAAAAAAACTCTTCATGCCCTGTTACAACAATAAAGATTCCAAACAGCAACCGTCTTTATAACTTAAAGCAACAGTTTTTTCTTGTTCTCTTTAAATTAGTAAATGGCATCAATAATTTGTGGGTTAAAAATTAATCATATATGGACCATCACGAGTTATTATTATATCATTAATGAAATTAAGAAACATAATAAAAAAATAAAAACAAAAATCAGAGGCTTCACTACGATTATTTAAGAAAAGAATTATTCAGGACATTTTGAGTTATTATTTGGTTTCCGAGAGGCAGAGTTTTTTCTTTGCTTCACTCCATTGCGCTTCGTCGTATTGCTGTAAGCCCAATTTAGTTTAAGTCCAAAAGAAAAAGAAACCCTAACCCACACCCGCCCTGCCCCAAATATTTTTCTTTTAAAATATTTTGTACCCGCCCCACAAAAATACTAACCCGCACTTCCCCACAAACACTATTACCCGCCCTGCCCCATCGCCATCCCTACTTTTGATACTCTTGGGACCCGTTTGGCCATAGATTTCCCAAGTAATATTTGGGAAAAAATTTGGCAAATAGTGTTTGTCCATATAATTTGTCATTATTTGGTAAATATTATTGGCAAATATCCCAAATTCCCAAATATTAGTTTTTTATAGTATTTGAGCCAAATCTCATTATTTGAGATCTTTTAAAAATTGAATTTTTACACCAAATTTTTATCTTTTACAAAAACACACTCTATAGTAGTTGTTTGCGTTGTATTACATAATTTTTTACTTGACACCAAAGTAGTGATGAAATATTCAATGAATATGAAAGTGATGATATGGTTATTGTTGATGAAAATGATGAACAATCGGCTCAGGGTAACAAAGTCATGTACTTTGTCTACTTCACGATGTATGGAATGATGTTTGTTGCACTCACTCCAAACTACCACATTACTTCAGTGTCATGGACACTACTTGTTATTTGTTGCAACGAAGATCCAATTGACTTGTAATACAAACTTATGATTAGTTTTGATAGTTTTTAAAACTTATGGGTATAGATCAAATTTTTCTAAAAAGGTGAAATATGTTTCCCAAATACTATGGCCAAACACATGGTGAAATTTCACCCAAATAATATTTGCCAAGAATATTTAGAAATCTATGGTCAAACGCTAGCTTAGTATTGACTATTTGATTTTAAAGTTTTACAAGACATATTCAAGATCACAGGATTCAAGATATATTTTGATATAATATATACATATTTTAGGTTTAAGATTATATGATTCATAATATCACTTATTTTTCATTTTAAGCACGTACCAGTCAGACAGACGAAGACGCATAAAATAAAATGAAGAAAATGTGCAATTTTCTCTAGAGTTATATATAGTCCCACTCTATACAATTATTGACAAAATGAATGAAGCGACTAATGCAAAGGGGACCCTACAAAATCTCCCAATGTTCACACCAACCAAAAGGAACAAATGAAAAAGTAAAAAGACCATTACTCTCCACTTAGCTAAAAATATGTGAATGAATGAGGATCGTCGAATAGAATGACATTTTTGTGCTGAATTAAATGAATGTGATTTTTTTAACCTATTGTGCAAAAGTGGAATATGCATTTGTGAATGGATGTCTGAGTGTTGATATTTTTGTTTTAATACGTAGGTCTAATAATATATGACTGCGTAAAGTATAAGATTGTTTAAATCAAACTATTGTATCATTTAAAAAGGGATGATTCGACATACAACATCCTATAAACTTTATGCAAAATTTGAGAAGAAACCGTACCTCAAATTATGTGATATATAGACAGTTTACCTAAATGCAAATATTATAAAGTGAAGTTGAATCTATTATGCCACATTCTTTAGATGGTTATGATTATTTTGATTGCCAAAAATTTTCCAAAGTGAACCAGTCAAACACTCATGTTTCATGGTCCAAGCTTCTGGGCTTTCTAGTGCTGAGTCTGCTGACACTTAAAAACTTATTTTCAAACAGAATAATTGTTTGTTCCATTGTGTCATCCTATCATTTTGCTTATTTTAGTTGTTTAAAAATTAATTATTCAAGATTTCTTGGAATCCACAATTTTATCCAATTCGAGAGATAATTAATGGTTTTGTGGTCCATTTAAAAAGAGTTAGGCTTGTTTAATGAAATTATGGTTTTATGTTCCACTTTTAAGCAGCATTTATCGTGGATCTTTACCTTTTTGTTGACTAATTTGTCAAGTGTAGAGTCTAAAAAGTAAAAAAAGTAATAGGATCATCAGCAGCCAGTTACCCTTTTTAGTGGAGTATCAAAAAAATGATATCAACATCACTACATGTAGGAATAATCCACGTCCACTAAGTTCATTTCATAAATTGTAATATACCAGCAACGGATGTGGTGCAATGAATGAGATTGCTCTTTTTTTAATCAGAGATTTCGATTTGATATAGAAAAATCTTTAGATGGGAGCGCTCCCCCAGTGAAGCCCTACACTCTGCGAATCTGGAATACTCAAACTCTTATACAAATATTGAATACCAAATAAAAAATAAAAATAAAAGATAATATACTATACAATAGTACTCAAGTAATTACATATTGATGGACTATAGTCTATCTAATATTACTCAAGTGATTACATAATCCTTCCTTTTGAGTTTTAAAGGTGTAAATAGGAAGTGAAGAGTTGTGACTCTCCCGAAGGGTTGCGATTTTTACAAAAGTAATGACCTTTACAAAAGGTCTAAAGGGTTATGCCCATTTGAAAAGTTGTCACATTTCTAAAAGGTTGTCTCTTTTCGAAGGAGTTGTGACATTTCCAATAAGGCACAAACAACATATTTAAGAACACGGAATTAAAAGATATTTTACTACATTTGACATATCTTTAATTTTTTACCACAAATTTTTTTCCTCTTTGACTTTCTTTAATTTTGTGTCAAATCATAATAAGACATATAATTGAAACGAGGAGAGTATTAATTAAAGATTTAATAGAACATTCTTATTAGTTAAAGTGGTAAAAACCTATCATGTGTTAGTTGTCTCACAATGGTTGTATAAGAATTTCAACACGAGTTTACAACTCATTGTCCTAGTTTTTAAATTTGGTATTGTATTCGTCAAAGTCTTATTGAATGCTTTCATATTATATAATTCATATACTACCTTCGTCCACTTTTAATTGTCATAGTTTTCTTTTTTTAGAGTTAAACTATAAAAAATTTGACTAACATTTTACGATATATTTTTTCATCATATTGATATATAAAAAATTGGAATTTATTTCGTATAGTTTTTGAATATAATTTTTTTTTGGTTTTAAATATCAAATTAATGTAATATAATTTAACTTTGAAAATTAATCAAATTGACTTTCGAAAAGCACAACATGACAAATAAAAATTGACGGGAGTAGTAACAGAGTTAATTAAACTTTATAAATCTATGTTTGTATATGTTTCTCTTCCATCTTCTACACTATTATTCTAGGTTAGATTTTCACGTTTATTGCCCATTCTGCCGAATGGGCGATTTGTCTACTTTGTCACAGTAATTCATGTATCTCTATAGCAATAAATGAAAGTATGTTGTCAATAATATATTTAATATAATTTTATACGTGACATTTGAAAAGATAATAGTTAATACATAGACCTTATTTTAATTGGAGTTTGAAAAGACGATAGGTACATAAATCTTATTCCAATTTTATGAAGATAGAAACACTAATTTAGAAAGGCCTTTAGAAACATTCTCAAGTAAAATAAGTCAAAGCAGATTTAAAAGAAAAATATTTTTAATACGAAGAAGCCATGTGTCAATAAATTTTCGTACTTGAAATTAAATAAAGTAATTTTAAGCGCAAGTAGCAATATTGTATAGTGGTCCTTTGATGATTTCTTGGTCAGACTTACTAAATGCTATAGTATCACTCTTTTTGACTAAATTCGTTTAATCTATAAAGATATAATATAAATGCAAAGGAAAAATCTTTTTGTCAGAAAATTTGCTCAGAATTTTGTTAGAATAATATTTTATCTATGTCATTTTATCTTTTTAAACATTTTTCTCCTTTTAATTTTAATACTTTTTAACTAAAAAATGGAAAAAGATCAGTTTATTTTAAAATAAAAAAATATTATAATTTTTAAATTTTCTGATCAAATTTTCTGGCCATTTAGCACTTTCCAAATGTAAAATATTTCATATTCAAGAAGCTCAATTAATGATGGTTTGTTGATAAATGCAAATAATTGAGCTATGCTATTCAACATTCAAACAACACAGAAACCATGTCACTGAGGAGTACTATACTTTATGAAAAGTAAAGTTGACTGAAAAACAAAACAAGTTATAAGGGGCTCCATATACAAGGGAAAAATAAATAAAAAGGTTGAAGCCAGTTATTAGACAGAACTATGGTTGAATTATTATTATTATTAAAAAAAATGGAGCTAGGGGAAGGAAAAATGGGGAGGGAATCAAAAAATTGAGGAATCGAATCATCACCAGTCAGAAGAAAATTTATATTCAACAAACTAAGCTATTAAGATTTTTTAATTAAATTTTTTAGTTTTTCGTTTGCAACTATTTTAATTTATTTCCTTCCCTGGTCTTAAGCTATGTGAATAGAGAGTCAAGTAAGAAAAAGGAGAAAATTAAAGGTTAAAACATACTTTATTTAACTTAACCTTTAATTAGTTGCTACAAATTATTAAGTGCAAAGCCATTAAATTATAGAAGTATGTATTGTGTTATATTTGTGACGTTACGTTAATTCATATTTGAGAGTATATAATATGATTCTAATAATAACCTGAATATCACACTTTTCTTATTTAAAGGGATTAAAAGTTGAGCAAAGATTAAATATGCTTAGTCGAATATTACAAGAATCAAAATTAAAATTCATCAAATAACTAAGGGGCCAAATATGCAAGATCACAAAAAGTAATCCGAGAAAAAAGCTGATTATGAAGGATGGGTTGGTACGAAGGAAAATGTTTACTTGGAATTTGGAAATGTTTTCATAAAATTAAGTAGAATCGTTATTTAATTATTCTTTTGTGCTTGGTACGTGATAAGAAATTAATATTGTTATAAATATTTATATATAATTTTAACAAATATTAACGGAGGTGTGGATGTAGGGGCGTGGATGGTGAGGATGGGGGCTAGTCATGAAATGGGGGTGAAGATGAGCACGTTGAAGGGTGAGGAGGACACACGAGTCACACAACCAATATGAAATGACTTGTGAAACTTGTTTCTCTACTTCCACATAAAGCATTTTCCTCATAATTTTAAGAAGTTTATTTTATTTTTTAAAAATATTTTAACTAATAAAACATGAAAAAAATGATTTTTCCCCCATAATATGTTGAATATTTCTTCTGAACTATTTGGATGTTATAATTATAACTTTTAAAAAATGAGATATATTTAGCAAAAAACCAAACAGACACAATAAAGTTATCCCACTTGCATTGATTTTTTTTCCATGGAGAAGTACAAGATAGGAAATCGAACTCATTAACCAATTGAAAATTCTAATAGTTAATCAATTCAACCAGTTCCTAAAAAAAAAAAAACTTTCCTCAAATAAACAAAGTACACCTGTTTTTTATCAAGTCATATAGTAGGAGGCCAATTACTCCCCTCTTGCTCTAAATATTCCATTAGAATGTGACAACATAAAAAAAATAGTTGTCTTTAATTTTACAGTAGTAGTTGTAATAATAAAAATTGAGTTAATTACTTAACTTATATTGTAAAGAAATAGACATCTTAGGTTCTATATTTGTCAAACCGACCAAAAAAATAGGGTAGATGTGATTTCTCTTTCAATAAAATAATAATGCAAACTTCAGTCTATATATGGAATTGAAGGCATCAAGAGAATATTGAGGGCAAATAAAAAAAACTTGTCTGTTTTAATTAGTGATAGAAAGTTTTAAACATGTACTATAATATTTTAAAGGGTAATGGTAAATGACCAGAAAATTTGGTCAGAATTTGACCAGAAATTAAAAAATCTATAAAAAAAAATTATTTTAAAATAAACTAATCTTTTTTCCATTTTTTAGTTTAAAAATATTAAAGTTAAAAGAGTAAAAATATTTTAAAAGGTAAAATAACATAGATAAAATACAATTCTGACCAAATTCTGGCCAAAAGGATTTTTCCTATTTTAAATATATATTAATTAGTGCATGCTGGACATTGCTGTTTCTTATGATTAAGGGACATCAATTACTATATATTGTCTCTTTTTCAGTTGTTTAATTTTTTGTTCCAATAAATTCTTTTGATTAACTAAGAGGAATAGGCAAGAAATTTGATACACCAACCAAATTTGTAACATGTCTGGTTGGCAAGCATCAAGGATGATTCACTCCTAATTTCAATATATAGATAATATATCATTTTATTATATGGAAACAACTTTAATTAGAAATCTTTTACGACCCTTTTTATAATTTTAAATATATATATAACAAAAATTTAAATGTAGGGATAATCTTAGTGGTTTGAAAGCGGTTGTGATGTATAATCATCTTATTTAAAAGTTTAAACTATTAAAAAGAGCATATTTTTATTTACATGAATATATTCTCAACACGCTCAATCACATGTTGGCCTGATTTTCTTTTCTTTTTTCGTAGGCGAATTACGTAGAAATTCTTTTTGACAATGAATACATTGTGTAAGATTCAATCCTAGGCCTCTACATGCTTTGATACCATACAACACATCTCATCTAAAAAAATTAAGCTTTAAAAGACAATATCAAACACACTTCTATTTACTTAATTATATTCTCAACAAAAACTGCTTCGATTCATATGCACAATTTTATATTATGAAAAGAGTATGTTGCATTATTGTCCTTTTATTTCTTTTTTTAAAAGGGGTCATATGGAAAAGCCTCAACCCCGCTACTTGCATTAAGAGGGAGAGAGCCTTATGATACATTTTTTGTAGGTTCTCGAAATTCTCAATCGCTTATAGTTGGATGGTGTTAAATTGAAATTCTCAATTTTAATTCATGCTTTTTTTTTTATATGCGTATTAAAAGTTTCAATAAATTCATCACCCCTAGCAATAGAATCGTTGAATTATGTCTCACCCCATTAATGGTATTAAATTGAGAATCTAAATCTTCAAAAAAAATTATGCTTATTATGAGAGGTCTCAATAGTTGCATCTCACCTAACAATTAAGTCCATTTAATTTACTTGATGTCATTTTCGTTTAGTTGTTCATTTTAGAACAAGTTGAGTAAAGTTTAATATTTGCATACATTTGAAAAAGACAAATGAAAGAGGAGAGCCAAGAAAACATGAGTCGGTAAACCGATAATTCACTCTAGAAAGGAAAAAATCATGACCCCATGGTCTGCAATCATTTAAATCTAATCATTTTTAAGGATTTATTTAAGAGTTAACTATCAAAAATATATTTGAAGATTATTTTTTTTGTGAATTTTACATTTTAATAATCATTTCTTTTTATGTATACACGTTTAATTTAACCATCCGTTATTACTTTTTGTTATTTGAATTATCACCATCGTTTAAGTAGAAAAATAAAATATATAATAATTAAGATAAATTTTAATACATAGACGATATAATAGATAATCCATATAAGAAAAAAAGAATAATCTTATTTTATTAGTAAGCGACTCTATAACTTCTTCAATAAACACTGATTTTTCAATCAAGTTTTGATTTCAAAATATCCAGGCTGACCCCAAATCAATGCGGGGCTCTAGAAAACCCTTTTTATGAAATTTCCGAAAAGTGTGACGAACGGTGTGTACAAAGGCTCGGAACGAATTCTCTGCCGTATGACTGACCATCAATTACTAGTAATTGGGGCTTCATGCAGGCGAGTTGCAGCTTGCATGATATCATTGATAAAATTTGTTTTCACTATTTTAATTAAGAAAAAAAAATATACTTTTCATTTCTAAAGAACTTATTTCTTTAAAGAAAATATTTTAATTGAAAATAATAATAATAATAATATTTTTTTAGAAAATATGACAGCAAATTAAAGTGTAACAGATGGTGGAGACTGGAGCCCACCCAAAGTTAACAAAATATTCCTCGAGGATATGCCATGAGAAACTTTATTATAAATTTGTTTGTTGTTATATTGGCATGTCGGTTCGTATATATGATAATGTCTAATCCATATTGAGTCACAACGTTGGTACTATATATGTTAAAGAATGACAAAAGTTCCATATCGGTGATTAATGAGATGGGTGGACTCTTTATAAGGCTTGGACAATCCTCCTCTCTTTGAGCTAGCTTTTGGGGTGTGAATTAGGCCTAAGACCTAATTTAACATGGTATTAGAGCAGGGCCCGTCTCACCCGATAGTGTGTGCAATATTATTTTTCTCTATTTTTTATTTGTGCCTGGTAAAAAAATATATTTTGTATCATATAAATATATATTTTTTTAAATTAAAATTTTACTTCAAGTCAAATCGAACAAAGTTGAGGGAGTGAGTATACATATAGGGTGTGTTTGGTATGAAGGAAAATGTTTTCCTAGAAAATGTTTTCCTGGAAAACATGTTGATTTTTTACTTATTTTCTCAAGTTTGGTTGGTGACTAGAAAATATTTTCCGGAAAAGATTTTTAGTGTTTAATTTATGAATGAAAAATGTTTTTGAGAAATATATTTTATTTATACTAGAGTAGAAAATAATTTTTGAAATTGAAAATATTTTTTAAAAACAAACTTAATTTTTTTTTTTTGGGGAGTGGTGGGGCTGGTAGGGGGTGGGTGGGGGGCTGGGTAAGGGGTGGGTGGTGGGGGGTCCAGGGTAGGGGTGAAAAAATTGAAATTTTGACGTTGAAAATATTTTTTAAAAACAAACTTAAATTATTATTTTTTGGGGGGGGGAGGGCTGGTAGTTGGGTGGGTGGGGGGCTGGGTAGGGGGTCCAGGGTAGGGGTGAAAAAAATTAAATTTTGAAGTTGAAAATATTTTTTTAAAACAAACTTAAATTTTTTTTGGGGGT